>JAGSMT010000405.1:0-92794 GCA_029286875.1 Lamproptera curius | reverse complement strand
TGTTATGTGAAACATGAGGATTG
The DNA here is from genome assembly GCA_029286875.1 of Lamproptera curius. Lineage (NCBI taxonomy): Eukaryota > Metazoa > Arthropoda > Insecta > Lepidoptera > Papilionidae > Lamproptera > Lamproptera curius. The sequence goes on along the minus strand of JAGSMT010000405.1, from coordinate 92,771 downwards.
CTAAAATGATACAACCGTTTTTTGCTAAATTTTACTGTAAATAATAGGAAGCGCTAATAGATTTTAGTTTTGTGTCAGTTTATATCCATAAATATATTAAATAAATAATAGGTCTGATGATTGATTATTTTTAATAGGTCGCTCAAACTATACTTTTATTAATTATATTGTCTGCGGTTAAAGAATATAAAGTTCGTTCAGAAATTACTTTATGCTCATAAACTATTACAATTAAAGATTTTTTTAGTGCTATATTCTTTAATGTTGTTCCGATGAGACTCAGTGTTATTCACCTTGTAAATATGCAGTTATGCCTCATCGGAACGGACCTGTAGCTCATAGCTATGTTGTAATAATGAATAATCCAATTAACTCTCAAACATTTGCACATTGATTTATTACTGTGGTAAAGAACCATTACGAAGTAGTCGCATGAATGTATTGGACTAAAAAATATAACTGTTTCTACAATTTTAGAAGTTGAGGTTGTCAGCGCAATGGCGATACACCTGATATTGCCGATGACACTTTCCATCAGTTGGCTCGACTTACCTTCTTAGGTATTGAAAAAGGTTTTAATATGACGTTTTATAAAGTCACATTAAAACGACAACAACATATGGTATTTTAACTGGATACTAGACTTTTCTACTCACCATTTTCTTAAGTTATCATGGGCCTAAGTTGACTTATATAATAGATGACTAAATAATAGTTCCAGTACACGTCCCATCAGACTATAAGAGTAAAGGTATAAGGATGCACCTGGTCTGCGTACACTTCTGCGCTATAATATTTTCTGCCCAGTTAGCTGATCTCTAATAGGTAGATATGTAGGTCGGCCGCCGTAGGCGGAATCCACTGAGTGGAATTTATCATTATTATTTATAACAGAACTTATTGAATTTTCAAGTAAATAATAATATTAGATAGTATTGTAATATTGACGCTTGAAATAAAATTTTAAAATTGCAAAAAAAAATTGCATAAGCTTGAAATTTTTTTCACGGGGGAATGTATATTTTTCTACAACAAAATCCTAGAGATAACGTTCAGCTGTAACAACAAACTGTGGTCTTATAGATTCCAAGTAAATTGTCTGACTTCTAAATTTAATCTGTAACTGTTGGGACTTCATCTTATAGTTATTACTATACCCAGAAGAAAAACAACTCAAATAAGCTCAGTACCAGGAAACACATTTGAGAAAGCTATCTACTTTCCTAACATCTTTGAATCACTAACAGCAGTAATATTGAAAAAGATAATAATAACGATAATGTCCTATTTGATTTGTCTGCAGTAACTGATCTATATTAGAGATCAGCCAACTGCGCAGGAGATATTATAATTTACTTCTTCTTTCACTATCTTAGTCGGAAGGGACGAATAACGCAACCAGTGAGAGATCAGGAGTAGGAGCGACTTTTTACATGCCCATTCGATGCATGAATCTTAGTTTAAAGACAGTTGGGTGATTAGCCCGCATTGCTCTAACCAAATAGAAAGCAACAATTAATAATTGTTGAGTCCCCACAGGATTCAAACACATGACCTCCGGTTGTAACGGCGAAAGCCCTCAACTACGAGGCTACGAAGGCAGTAGTAATATTTTAAAAAGATACCTTACGTACCTAGACAAAAAAACTATATTTTTAATTATTTCTTTTATTTATGCGATTATACATATCAAATCCACTTATTTACGGATTTTTCGCGTTACTTAAAAATATATTTATTCCCGACGTTTCGACGTTCGCCACCTTCCTGGGATCCAATAATTTCAAAAATTAAACGCAGAGTATAAAAAACTACAAAACCGAAGAATAACATAAATACTTTTTTGTCAAACCAACATCAAAAATTAAGAAATCGAAAGATATGTCAATTTTTTAAAAAAAACTGACGGTTATTCGAAAAACATACAGACATATACCAACTAAATCGTGGATGCTGAAAAGAATCCGAAACGTCGGGAATAAATATATTTTCAAGTAACGCGAAAAAATAGGTGGATTTGATAACTATATTTTTATTTATTTATCAATTGTAATTATTTAAATTGAACATTGAGCATCACTACCGGTGCTAGGTCCCCCTGTTTACAGGAGACCGTCTGGGTGGGTACCACTGCGGTGCCTATTTCTGCTCAGTTTCCCTTCAGTTTGAAGGGCACCGTAGCCAGCGTACTTACTGAGTAAACAAGACTTAACACCCTATGTCTCACGGTAGGCAGCGCGTCGGCAATACCACTGGTATTGTCAACGTCTATGTGTGTCAGTGACCACTTCCCATCAGGTGGCCCGACTGCTCGTCTGCTTGCGTATGCCATAAAAAAAATCTTATTTATTGATCGTTACAAAATATATTCGTAAATGATAACTAACAACAACATTGGTCAACATAACCACCTCCGTGGTCTTGGCCCTGGCTTTATAAACCGGAGGTCTTGGGTTCGAACCCCACGGGGAAACAACTTTGTGTGACAATTTGGGCCGATCGCCTAATTATCTAAAAGGGAAGAGAAGATCCATGCGTCGGATGTGCATGTAAAAAGTAATTTCCTGTTGTCAAGACCATCTATGGCAGTTGTTATTGGATGTCAGAGGGAGAGAGAGAGAGGCCAGCGTGGAAGGATTCGGTCGAAAACCCCCTAAATGAAAAAGGCGTGTTTAGGGGATGAACTACCCTTTAAGGTTTTTACTTCGCGCTATTCCATGTCTTCCTTCACATGAGGTACAAAGAGAGTCCTTTACGGTAGGTAGCGCGTTGGTGATACCCCTGGAATTGCTGATGTCCATGGGCGTCGGTGACCACTTCCTATCAGGTGGCCCGACCGCTCGTCTGCCCTCGTCAGCTATAAAAAAATAAGGGGAGGCCTTTCTCCAGCAGTGGACTAACATAGGCTGATAATGATTATAAGTCGACATAATGTACCAACTAAATTTTCTTATTTATCTTTAATTATAATTGGTTACGTAAAATAAATTGTCAGTAGTCTCTACCAGGTAGTTGCTTACTTACTTCGCAACTTTTCCAATTTCAAACTAACAAAAGATCAGTAAAACAATGCGACATCGTGGCGTCGCTTCGTTTTAAAACAATTGAGCGATGTAAAAATGAGTCTGCTCTCGGAAAGTCAATTTGTCAAGCTGCATAACAAATTCCTGCTCCGTAAAATATTCACAACTTTTTTATTTCAGTTTCGTAATAGAATCGACATTTAATATCTTTATAGGAAATGTTTGTAAAACTAAAAAGTATAATATTAATCGTGGTTCTTACTCATGGTGCTAAAAGCTGGGTAATAACAAGACTATTGAAATATTTTATGCTTATATAACGTTAGATACATACTAACGTTATAACATCTAGTCGAATGGAATTAACATAGTGGATATCTTTACAACAATCTACTCTAAAATAGTTTATAATTTAAAAAAAAGTTTTCTACTCTGTTTAGCTAGTTTTAGTGATTTTAAAAGTAGGAATATTTTCAGTAAAATTTATATTAAATGATTTGATAACTTCCATATAAGTCAACTAAAGATATTTGACAAAAGGTTAACAAGGTATCTGCAACATCACGAAACAAAACTTTTGTGTGATTACCCTTAACAGCTTAGGATTTAGAGGTTGAGCTGCGGGACCCTATCCAGCTCTCTCAACACGCCGTCATACCCTAAGTCAATAAGAATGAAACGCCTCTTTCTCTACTATTTTGCATTAACTATTTTGGAGTATTTTACCAACAAGGCAATAAAATACAGATATTTATTAATAGACAGTGTTACTTGATTTTCCTTACTCAACAATTACTATGGGCTGTTTCATTACCCTTAAATGTTTTGCAAACGAAAAATTCTATAATACACTCTACCAGTTCATGTAACTAATAAGGTTTGTTGCAATGTGAATGCGATGTTTCAATCTAGTTAACTTCAAGGTACGTTCTTAAAGGGCGCGGTCTAATAAACTTTCATTTTAATTATAAAGACAATTTTATGCACCACATATTACTGTCAAAAGTACTCTTATTTTGATTTATATATGTTTATAAGCAACTAAGATACAGTGGAGAGTAAAAATATTCATTTAAATAATTTATGTATAGCATTCATAAAAGTGTTAAAGTAATAAACATTTTTTTCGGTTTATTTTAACATTCCATTATTTGGCTTTTAGATGTATTCAGTATTGAGTAAGTAACACCACAGTGGAGGGCGATATGTTAATTACACCAAAATAGTTACACTAAATTTTAATGATTAATTTTTATCTATCATTAAGTTATCATTTCTTAACGTAAGTTTGTAATAATGTAATTAATTAAAACGTAAGGAAAAGGTAAAAATATCTGTTAAACATTGCGCATAGAAATCTAACAAAGTTTTATTGTTTATACTGACAACTATCAACATGTAACGATTTACCTAGACAATATACCTTTATTTTTATAGTTAATATAAAACCTTGAGAAGAAATTTACTTCCGAGCCGAGGCATCCTCCGACCGAAGAGCAATAGCGATCTAATGTATAAAGATGAGCGGAACCTCTCCAGCAGAGAGAGGCGCACCACAATCGTAAATAGCTTTATGATTCCGACGTATGCTGAGCGTTATAATATTCTCAAATGTCGATTCTATTCGAAAATTTATAATTTCATCTATTCATTAAATATGGAAATATGTATAAAGATTGACCAAGGTCGGTGCCTTTCAGCTTCCTTTCTATCTATTATTCAAATATAACCTAACATTAACGAAATAAATGTCATGCTTAATGATGGAACAAATAAATTAACCTAATAATAAAAAATTCTTAACATAATTGGCACGAAATGGTATCATCAAGTATACTTGGGTCATATTTTGATTATTTCTTAACCGAACTTCCCGAAAGAAGGAAGTACTCAATTTAGAGTCAATAATTTTTTGTTTTCTATATATATTACCCTCGTGGCTTCGCTCTTACTGCTCCGATTTTGTTCATTAAAAACAGAGGCAGCAATGTATGACAAAGAAGTGTATTAAACCTCGCTTTAAATGATAGTTATTGGAAAGTTTTATTTTAATTAAACTAATTCGATATAATAAATTAATATTACTTGTACAAAAGTTATCAAAACTTTTAGGTGAAAGCAATAAATCAACGCAAAATTATCTCTCCGTTTGTCAAGGATTATATATTTGTTTAGGAAATGTTCTAAAACACTTTAAATATTGTAGATATCAAAATATCAACATAAATCGTGCTGTTTTGCCGTATGAACATTACATGTTTCAAATATATTATTATGTGATTTTAAAGATTAAACATTTTATTACGGTCATATATAGGGCACTGTTTCCACGAAGTTTTTTTAATTTTCATGTACTGAAAGTTAGTCTTTTTCGTGTCCATATTTAAAAAAAACTATGCAGCATACTATAACCAGGAAAACGATTTGTTTATTTTTTAAGTAAACAGTTTAACAAACTTACACTAATGTTATACCAACGATAATAAGAATAATACATATAAAGCACTCTACGATGATTAAGTAAATTTTATAACTAAACGCATTATTCCTCTTCTAATTTGAGTTCTCGTTGAGCCCCTAAGGTAACTAATAAACAACCCACATTACGTAACCTATTACGAGAAATTTTGCCTTGTTGGTTTGGAAATGTTAAATATAATATTGCGATTATTTCGGCAATGTTATGTGACGTAGTTTAACCCTTATACATATTATCGCTTATGAACTATTGGATCTACTCTGAAAATTGAAATCACTTACATCTAACTATGAATAATGTTTACTATACCCAAAAACAACTGTAGCTATTTTTTTATTCTGCATACAAACTTAAATTTAGTATAGTCAAAAAACAAACTAGCAAAATTTTTACAAAAAATATAATAAGAAAAAAATAGAATGAACAATATTGGATCAGAAGGAGCGTAACAACGACGTAAAATCTAGAAAAAACATACGCCCCCAATTGAGGACCTCCTCCTTTTCGAAAGTCAGTCAAAAAAAACTGTGTCGAATTCACAACTTTCTGCAATTTAAGTGCACACGCTGGCTCAACCAAAAAGATTTCCTAAATTTTGAATTTTGAGGGCTACAGTATATTCAATTTCGATTTTTTGTGGCGTTATGTTGGTACTCTATGTGTCTTACTTATGCCGACAAGCTCGGCCATTTTGAATATTCACTTAATTGTTGACTTTGCTTGCACGTGTTTGAGATCGTCTTCGATTTTTACCTATTCAAATAAAATGGATCAAGAATCTGTATCAAATTTTGTGTGAAAAACGAAATTAAGTCCCCGGATGCATTTCGAATGTTGACTGTGGCATACGGAGAAGCTACTTTGGACCGAAGCAACGTACAAAATCTTCTCAGAAGACAGAGAAGACGTGAACGACGAAGTGCGTGCCGGACGCCCGACCACTTTAACAACAGACGAAAAAATGGTATTGGCCAATCGTCGAATCACCGTTAGAGAAGTTGCTGAGGATCTAAACATAACGATTGTCTCGAGCTATTCGATTTTTATCAATGCTTTGGGCATGAGACGGGTCGCCGCGAAATTCGTACCAAAATTGCTCAATTGCGACCAAAAACAGCATCGCATGAACATTGCTAATGAGATTGAAACTTTCGTCGCGGATGGCCCAAATTTGTTCAGTGGTCATAACTGGTGACGAATCGTGGTTTATGGTTATGACGTGAAATCAAAGCTCAATCATCCCAATGAAAGCTGCCGTACGAACCAGACCGAAAAAGCGCGCCAAGTTCGGTCAGATGCTGAAAGTTGCTGACAGTTTTCTTTGATTGCAGGGCGTGAGTGCATCTGAGTTCTTGCCACAGGGAAGAACGGTCAATAAGGAATATTACACTGCAAGTTATGCGCAATTTCCGAAGCAATCCGCCAGAAACGCCCTGGATTTGTGGAAGAACAAAAATTGGCTCTTGGCACAACGATTACGCCCTGCGTACACATCGTTGCTTCAGTGCGCGACTTTTGGCCAAAACAACACACTAATGATGCCAGCAACACTGTATTCCTCCAGATCTGGCCCTGTTGAATTTGTACTTCTTCCTGAAATGAAGAGGCCCATGAAAGGACGACGTTACACTTACGCTTGACGAGATAAAGACGCATCGAAGGAGGAGCTGAATACAAGATAAAAAAGAGATTTTTTGAAGTGCTTCGAAGATTGGAAAAACCGTTGGCACAAGCGTATAATATCTCATGGGGATTATATTCATGAATAAATAAATAATTTTTGAAAAAAACACAAAATTCACGATTTTTTTGAACACACCTCGTAAAGGTAGAAATCGGAGGGCAGTTTGCATGCGAAGATCACGTTTTTATCCGTTTATATTAAGTTTTAGTTGCTAGTTAAGTATATTAGCACTTCTAGCAATTTTCTTTGCGTCTTAGGGTCGGCTTCCAATCTATTTAGATTTACCTGAATAACTGCGACCGGCATCTGATCTCATAACTTAAAGGCTGAACTGCGTATTTTTGCATTATTTGACGGTAAATTTTAAGGCCCCAACGTGCTAAACGTTTTAAACAACGTTTTAAAATTAATTAATTAGACTGTTATCAATTATTTAATAAATTCATTCTACTTGTTACATGGTAATCCAAAGCATGGACTGTGTTACTATTTATACAATTAAATGGCTGGCCAATATTGCTCTAATAATCCAGAAAACAACGATAACACTAAGTTTCGACCTCACAACCTCAGATTTGAACCACACAAGCTAATCCCACGAGAGTATAGTGTGTATTTTTTCCTCGTATTGAAACATCCTTTATCGTACACGTTTATTTAAATACAAACGGAATGGAAGGAGGAAGCAGGAGCTCATTTTGTCTATGACAATATTTGCCGCGAGACTAACGAACCGTACTGGCACATGTTTCTGTTACATCGTATAACCTTAATACATATCGGTTATATATTTACGTAAGACGGCGCTTCAAATCAATGGTTTAATTTTTGAGTAAGATATATATATAATAAGTAATAAAATATATAAAGATTTACAATATGTAAATATTTTAAGCGCAATTATTTACAAGTTGTCATTACAATTTATTTCATATTATGTTTGCTATTGCTTAGTTTCGATTATCTGAAATACATAGCAGTGAAAAATATTTATGGTGAGTTGAATCCAAAGTCAATTTCAGATTCCAAAAACGCGGTTGACCTGCTTGCGGCAAGGCAGTGCATTTTTGTAATCGGTCCAGTATTTCACTGAGATTAGTGTTGTTATTTGCCCAATAGATCAGGACTATTATTTTAAAACTATTATCCTTACTTGTGAATATTTCATTAGGAACGCAATATTTATATAGAGGTGATATTTATATGTATTAAACGTCAGATCTGCGTTTTATAACAAATTAGACAGTTAACAGCTCTAGTATAGCCAGATTTGTGGAAAATTTATCTCCATCCGGAACGAGATTGTTACTCAAGTCAAAGCCTCAGACTTTATGCATTAATTCGGGAAATGAGTTATAACACACAAGCATTGCCATATGACCTATAAACCTCTGTTTTTAATATAAAACATAATAAAAAATCTGTTTTGGTTATTAACTGCCCCTGTAGCTTGTGGTAGGCCCTGCGCTTTAGAAACCAAACGAAATAGGTTAAATCCTCCAGTTACCTAATAAACTATTATGTGTACTACTAACTGTGCAGGCTAAGGATAAGATGATCCTTCAGTCGAATATTTTATTCAGAAGTTGTCCTGCGCCTTAGTACTAAGACCTTCCCGTTCGTTGTGGTTTTTATCCCATCTGACTTAAATGTCATGAGAGAGATTATATCTCCTGCGCTATTGGCTGATCTCTAATATAAGTCGTCCACCGTAGTGAAAATCAATTTCTCATAATCAATCTTTTCCATCATTACCAATTGAGGCAGCTGATATCTATATATGTCGAAACACGCTCGAGGTATTCAACCTTCTTTTTGACGATGCGGATTAATTTTCCGGTTCTGTCTACGGAGAACTTTGTCGATTGGAGACTTTTGTACCCAATTTATCACAGCATTTGTCTATACACCCATCTCGAACGCTTCGAATCGTCTTCTGTTATCCTCCTTAAGAGTCCACGGTTCACATCCATACATTACCACTGGCCAGATGTAGCACTCGAGAACGCGAATTCTTAATTTAAGGCTTATTTGCCAGCAACATAAAATCTTCCTCATTTTATTTAATGAAGGTCGAGCTATCTCTATACGGGTTTTAATCTCTTGGTCTGATTTCCATGCTTCATTCACACAAGCTCCAAGGTTTTTATATTGCCGGACTCGCTCAATAATAATTATAATACATTTAAACTTAGTCAAACTTTCGTCTAGTTTTAAATTTTTACTATTTTACAAAGACTAGCGAATAAAAGCGTTCCGGTAATGAGTATAATTAGCAGTATTTTCGCGATTCTTTTGGTACTAAGCGTCCTTTCCGATTTTCGTTCATTTATTTTATACATGCAGCTTTCTTGTAATTAAGTGCGCTCGGGGTGTCGTTTGTTCCCTTAATCTACTTTTGAACAGCTCTGCAATCCTCCGGAGGTTTGACTTTTAAGGTATTAGAATACACATTTTATCTTTCAATTTCACATTGAATGTTACACCAAAGTAGACTAGATTCCAAATATGGAAAAAATATTTTGTGTTGAACGTATTGTTTTCTCGTCGCTAGTGTTCGTATCCATACAATATGTAATTATTTATAAAAAAGGAACTCATGATTTTATCAGTTATCTAGTTCCTGTATACAAGCTTGCTTAGTTTGGGACTAGACATTATATTCATCATGATAATCAGGCTGTGTCAGTCCACCGATGGACGTAGCCTCTCTTATCACACCACGGCTTTCGATCTTGGCTAATCTCATGAGCCCACACGGCCACTTTGCGAATATCGTCCTCCATCTACCCAGGGCGTCCCTACACTCCCCTCGAACAGGTTATCGCTTTGTCGTAGCGATAGGCTTACTGAGCCCCTGCGGCCTGTCAGACGCGGGAAGTAAGAGAACCTGGCCGGATAAAAGGCTGCTCAGCGGACTAAATAAACCCCTTTGGATGCGCCTTTGCAGGGTGTGAGGACGGGTTGCAGGTGGTAGGTGTGCACCCTTCCTATCCGTCGCAACCAAGGCAGCAGTCGCAGGGAAGAGGACTGTCGGTGTTCGTAGGCCACTCTTCGCATCCTCCGCGACTCGGCAGGGCCGCAGCGCCGATGCGGTGTGGAGGGGCCGTGAGAGGAGGGGACATTCGGCATGGTGTTGTCGATCTCTCCTTCTGCGGCAAAAATAAAGCTAGCGGCGGAACTAAACATCGGGGCCGCTGCTGGGGAGTGGGAGTCTCGTCCATACGTGGGCTGGGAACTCTTGACTCCCATGGCCAACCCTCTCCTCCCTCCCGCGAGTCTGTTACCTAGCTACACAGGCTGAGACGAAGGGTGCGTTAATTCCGACGCGCCCAAAGGGAGGCAGATGGCCGTAGGCCTTATGGCAGAGATAGGGCTGCTTCGGCGGCCAGTGCTGGTGGGTTTGCAGACGACTGCGACAGAGTTCCTGTGGCCATTTTAAAGGCGCCAAGAAGGAACAACGTCGTTGTTTTAGTTAGTGCGAGTCCGAAATAGCCCGTTTTTGCCGCCGCGAGGACGGGTATGCGTAGGCCATTCCCCACGATGAAAAGGGGCGTCATACACTATGTTTGTCAATTAAAAAAAAGGTTTTATTTTATCTTCTTTCACGGCGTACAATGTCTTACATTAAATTGCACTATTTTTATGGAACTATTCAGATGTCCGTCTAAACAATTAAACCGTTTTTGATATAATTTCTTACTTAGAACAGATTTCAAGAAAGAACATAGGCACATATTTACTACTGCGATGAAAGTGGTTGAAGGGGTTAAAGTAAAGAATAAAAGTTTCTATGAAAATTGTCTCTGTTGAACATAAAACGACGATACTTTTAGTCTAGATACTGGAAACGAGCCATAAGTGGTATTTTATTTTATTTTATTTTTATTGCCTTCGCAGGCAGACGAGCAGCCGGGTCACCTGATGGAAAGTAGTCAGCGACGCCCATACACATCGGCAATACTGGTATAACTAACGCGCTGCCTACTGTGAGATATAGGAAGTTAAGTCTTGTTTACCCAGCAAATATGATGGCTTGTTGGTGGTGCCCTTCAAACCGGAACACAGCAGTGTTTTCACCCTACTGCTTTTCGGCACAAATAGACGCCGTAATGGTAACAACCCAGACGGTCCCCTCTAGAAAGGACTTACCACTGATTTTCTGAAGTTTTGTAGTTTTAAACTGAACGAAGATGAACTAGGGGTTAAAATGGAATGACAGTCAGTACAGAAATTCGTCATCGTCTAAGCAAAAACTAAAAAACTCTGTTTCTAATAATAGGCACATGTAAATTTATTTTATACTTACAGTATATTTCTATCGCCTTGCGGAGATGTCTCCTAACGCGGATGAAGTCATGGGTAACAGCTATAAAATTTTTTTTTAAGTGCAGTGTTGTTTTGCCATCAAATCATTAGTTTAGAAACACAGCTTTTACAAAAAAGAAAAGGTAAAAAACTTCACTAAGAGTAAAACAAAAAGAGCACAAAGACCCTGACCTGATGTCAGTGTCTTTGTAGTAATTCTTAAGTGGCTTAACCGTATTTTATAACACGTTACAAATGTATATGTTTCCCAGTTTATGATCAAGTTAATACAGAGTATTCAGAGATGAAGCAAGACTTTTATACCTTTTCATGTTGTCGCTATATTGAGCTTGAAAGTGATTTATCATGTGTTTACACTTTGGTTGCCAAAAGCTGTCGATCTAGTTGCACGATGTTTGTTCAAAGCATAAATGTATGATAGTTCTCTCTCACACTATATGTTGTAAACAAGCTCTATTATGTTTCGGTTTTTATATAAAACAGTTTAGACATAGGATTTTATCTGAAAAAATGATCCTTTAAAATAAATGTAAATTTTGTGTAGAAAATTGCTCAGTTCAGTTCAGTTCTTTGGTTTGATGGCGTTTCTGTAGATTTCGCCAACGTCAAGTTTTCGATTAGACTCTGCTATATGTAACAGGCTTTCGTAAATGAACAAGGTCACAGTTGACAACTAAGAATTGATTATGGGCTGAGATAATCCGAAAATTGCTCAATCCTTGTTTATTATTCATAATTGATGCGTTTAAAATAATCTATATTGTATTAACATAAAACGTATGTCATCGATGACATTTTGATTAAATTAATACCTTAAAAATATCAGAGATTTAAAATGGATGGCAGAAATCATGCAGCAATTTCATGGGAGTTCATTATTATCTGCTAATAATGCGTAAAATAGTAACAGTCGTCATATTTTTTGTTAAAATCACTTGTTTCGTTCCATCTCAACATCTGTCCTAACGAACCGCTTCCTTATTAGGAGAATATCTTGAAAACATAGACACAGTAACGTGATAAAATATTTCGTTTTTAAGTGTTTTCCTCCACTTTATTTGGTAAATTTCAAGTTATCTTTAGATACATAGTAGAGTGGGTTTGAGCTAATGAAAACTTGTTTACATACCAAATTAATATGTATTCTCATATTCATGTTCATGCAGTGTTTATGACAATAACCTTGTAGGTAGCACAATTGTTACTAGGTATCCAACGTATCAATCCTTTTAAATTTTAGCTTTTCATTTGATGATTAGGCTCATTGCCTAATCCACCATAAAATGGTAACACAACCTCAATACCGCATAATTCAGAACCTATGGCAATTTCAATGTTGTATTATAAATAATAGGCAATATAATAAATAAACTCCTTTATTCCTAATGTATTAAATAAACTCAAAGCCAAGAACATAATAAGTTAAAACGTAATTAAAAAAAATGTCAAGTAAATGAAGTTTTGATTGAAAATAAACAATGCTGCATGTACATATATTTATACTATAGCAATATAAGGTTGCGATACGGCTATCTCTATCTTTTGAATTATTTAACGGTAAAGGTTGTCTAGACATACTCTCAGATACATCACAGACATAAGGTAGATGATCCTGCTACTACACTGCGAAGAATATCCTAAATCTTTTATGGGACAATGTATTCCATACAACAAAATTCCAGAAAACCAGAATTCAGAATATTTATCCATTAATAAATTTAAAAAATTTAAGGCTTTGGGGTTTTTTAAAAAAATTTTTAACATCCATTAAAATGGAAGGTTAGGCTTTTTATAAAATAAATTTTGTTTCTATTTTTGGAGATATTAATTTAAAAGATAAAAAAAACCCGTATTTTTTTTAAAAGCCCTTTTCCGAGGGGTTTTTTTAAATAAGTGGTGTATCCCTCTTTGAATAAAAAATTTTGTTTGAGCTTAATAAATCAAATAGGAATTTGTATTAACATTTTTTCCCAAATTTAAGGGTGTATTTTAATACAAAATCAAAAAAGGGAAAAAATTTCTTGAATTAAAAAAAGAAATTTTTTAAAATTTAAAATTTTTTATTTTAATTTTTTCCCTTTTTCCCTTTCCCTTTTTTTAAATTTTTCCGGGGGAAATTTAAATTAAATTTAAAAGAAAAAATCCCTTTTTTTAAAAAATTTCGAAAAAAGTTTTTGGCATTTTATAGAATTTATTTCTCTTTAAAAAATTTTTTTCCTTTTTTAAAAAACAAGTAATTATAAATTTTTTCTTTTTTTTTTCCGTTTAATTTCAGGAAAAGGGTTTTCCCTTGCAAATAAAAAAAAATTTAAAAACGTAAGGTTAAACAAGGGTTTCGGAAAAATTAAAGGTGAAAACCCTTAACAAAATTTTTAACCCCTAACTTATTAAAATTTTTTTCATGTTTAAACCCTTTTAAAGGTAAATAAAACCCTTTTTTTTAAGCCCCTTTTAATAATTTTATGTTTATACATTGTTTTTTTGATTTAAAAAATAAATTTTAAGAAGAAAATTTAGTCAAAAAAAATTAGAAATTTCTTCCCCCGGGGACCGGGACGGGGGTGGAAAAAGGGGTTAAAGGGAAAAAAATTTCAAGGTTTTTAGGGAGGGAAATGGGAGTACCTTTTTTGGAAAAATTCTGGAATAGGGGGGTTTCACCATAAATTTGGGCTTATATGAATGAAAACCCTTTTTTTTTTAATTGGATTTTTTTAAAAAATACTGGTTATTAATTAAACAGATTTCCCAAATTGTGGCCTTTTTCTCAAAAAACAAAAGTCTTTCCCAAAATTAAAAAGGTTAATTATTCTTTACGGGTAGACCTAGTATGCCATGGTCCCAAAACCCTAACGAAGAGTTGGGCAATGAATTTTTTAAGAGAAACCCTTTATTTTTTTTAAATTTTATTTTTAAAATTATAATTGCCTTGGTTAAAAAATTTCTTTCAAAGTTTTGGTTGGAAAAAAAATTTTAAAAAGAAAAATTTTAAAAAAATGTGTTACAAGTGCGACTAAAACCCCATTAGTTTTTCCTATAAAAAAAACTTCACAATAAATGTGTTAAAACCAAATTTTAAAAATAATTAAAATTTTAAAACTTAAGTGTTTAATTCAAAATTTTTTCCTAAAAATAAACCAAATAAATTTTCAAAAACAGAATTTAAAAAAATTTGGCCATAAGTAAAAACAAGTTTTTTTTTGGGGAAAAGGGTTCCCTTTTTATTAGAAAAGTTTTCCAATTAAAATCTCTAAAATTTGGGCTTTTGGGCCCCCGGGTTGGCTTTAAATTTTTTTTAATTCTTTCTTATTAGGGGAACAAAAACCAAAGCTAGTTAAACAGGGGGTTTTTCCCCAAACGCCCAACCCTTGGGAAAGGGTTTTTCCCCTTTTGGGGGGTCCCTTCCAAAGATTTTTAACCTCTTTTCGGTTCCCTTTTTCCCCCGGGGAAGGAAATGTTTTTAAATTCCTCCCCCATTGGAGGTGAAGACAAACAAAGCTGTCAAAAAGTTTCGGGCCGGTCAATGTGACGGATTTCCTAATTTCAGAATATGTCCCGGGGCCTTTGAGGAAGAAAATTGGGGGGCCCGTGGGGAATTCATTGGGGCCCGGGTTTTAGAAAAATTTTTTGGGTGAAAGGAAAGGGAAGTCTTTGAAAGCACCCCGGGGGAAAAAACCCTACGGGAGGTAAAAATGCCTTTCTGGGCTAGGGAAACTGGTTTTCTTTTTGGTAAAATTGCGAATTTATCCGTCAAAACTAGGCACAAGGGGGTTCCTCGTTAAGTGGCAGTGGGCCCCAATGAAGAATAGGCATGGGAAATAAGGTTCTGGTGGGGGGTTTGGGGAAAAAGAAAGGGCCCCGAAAAAGGGGGTTTGCCCCTTTGGAGGGGGTTGGCGGCCCGGGGGGGGGTTTTTCCTTTTGAAAGGCCTTTCCAGGGTGGACGGGGGGCACAATGTGAATATGGAACTAATTTCGAAGCAACTTTAATAAAAATCTAATTCAAACCCCTTTTCTTAACGCCTCTCCCTGGGGGTTTTAAATAAAATTAATTTATTTTAAATTTTGGTCAATCACTTTTTTAATTGTTTCCAAAAATTTTAACAATTTTCAGTCCCTTTTAAAAATAATTTTAAAAAGGTTGTTTCAATATTTAATCGATTGAGGGTTTAGGTTTAAAATCAATATTTTTATTCCAAAAAAAGGTTTCCTTAAATTGAAAAAATGCTGTTCTTGTTTGAAAACTCTTTGTTCATGGGGATAGATAAACCAATCGTCAAATTTAGATGCATGCAGACCATTGCATTGATCCTAGGATGAAGAAAGGATTGCTAGTGGATTAGAACCTTTTTTTCAAAGTTATTTTAAATAGATTTACCTTTGGGGCAGGAATTTACGATAAGACCCCTAACGCTAATTCCCGACTTTAAGTCTCTTCACACAGTGTTAATAACTTTTGTTTTTTTAAAGCTAAAGCAATTAAAGTAATGTACAATTTTAATTTTTGTTTTTTTTTCCCTAATTATTCCCTAATTTTTAAAAAAGCTAATTTTATAAAACAAATCTTGTATCTCATGTATTTTTAACGAAAATCCAAACAGAAACGAAACCTAATACTTATCAATTTAAAAAATTAGTTTTTTTAATACCAAATATAATATCCATTATAATATTTTGCGTCCTTTTTATAAAATTTGATTTTTAAATACAGTTGAATGGAAAACTTTTGATTAAATATTTTAATATATTTGCGTCAACTAAATTATGGAATAACCTGCAGGAAATTGAAGGCTGGAGTAATTTTTCTGTTTGGAGTAATTTCCAGTTTGGGCAATTCCAATTATCTACGGGCTTACAAGCACTTTTAAAAATTTCATTAAATTAATACCTTTAAATTTAAATTTAAGTTTTTAAATTTACTTACTCACGACTAAATATTTTTTGGATTAAAATTAATATCCAAATTTTAATATTTCCATACTAAATAAATTTAATAATAAAATTTAACTACAAGAAACTAACGTTAATGACAACCGAATTTTGTTTTTTTCCAAAAAATATTTGTAATTTTTTAAAAATTTTAATTTAAACCATTTTGTCACCAACAAATATTTAAAGAACTGCAATTTTAAAATAAGGATAGGTATTTATAAACAAAAAATTTAAACCTCTATATCTTCTTATTTCTGCAAGTCACATATTTTAACTGGTCCGAATCGATGAAACTCGTGAATCACGGAAAAGTTTCATGACTTTATTTGAAAAAAAGCATAATGCATTAAAAACCTTCCCGGTACCTGTGGAATGCGCGGTGTTTATATTTACACTAGCACACCCGTAACACTGGCCTTTAACACTGAACATAATCTTACACCTTTCCTTTAACTTCAGTAGTCAACTGAAACTTCGTACTCATTTAACGAAAATTATTGGCCAATTTTAGGCACCTCTTTTCACTTTTCGTCCCATAATTCTCTTAATTTATTTGGTTTGCCCTTAAAACTTGACTAATGGGTCCTCGCAGTTGAATCCGACTGTGCGTCCGAACTATTAATACATAGATTAGCCAGCAAGAGGTAACTGTTAAAATTGCGTTCCCTAATAGTCCGATGGACTGATAGACGGGACCGTAGAAACGGATTGGATGATTTTTTTGCCCATGCAAACTGGTATCTTCTTTTAGATAACTTTAATCAGGCTGCATTGCACCAAAAGAAACAATAATGAAAATTGTTTAGTCCCACGTATTTATAGCATCCATCGCTAAAAGCCCGCCTTTAACAGACTATGGAGACAGTAAAGACATTTCGAATAGGAACTTATCCCCAAAAATTGGATAGTCAGAAAAATCATATCACTTCTTTTATCAAAAAATTTCTTAAATTTCCTATCAAGATGATCATCTCGATAATAATAATTGTAAATTTTTAAAATAAAGCCAATTTACTTGTCGCAACAATGCATATGAATGCGTCGGTTTGTCTGGTTTAAGGGTCAGGGTGCATGGACTCACTAACAAAATAGTTTACCTTTTTTAAGAGCAACTACAAATCTTTGTATTTTCCTTAAATTTTTATTTAAAAGCAAAAATCTTTCACATCAGTCGGGGTCTTTGTTCTCTTTTTGGTTATTTTCTCCCAGTGATGATTTTTTTCAATTTTTTTTTTTTTAAAACTGTGTTTCAAACTAATGTTCGATGGGGTAACAAAACCCCCGGGTGCTAAAAATATAATTTTCTAGATTTCCCGGGCTTCTCTATTGAAAATACTGTATAGTATAATAAATTTACATTCCTATTATTAGAAACAAAGTTTTTGATAGTTTTTCCTTTTGGATGACAATTTTTACTGACTGTCATTCCAATTTCCTCCTAGTTTGGGGGTGGTCCCCTTTTTAAGGGACCGTTTTTACCATAGGGTTTTTCGAAAACGTGGAAAAAACACTGCTGTGTTTCGTTTAAAGGGGACCTCTCATCATTTCTGGGAAAACAGATAAAGATCCTACATCTCACGGGGCAACGCGTTGGTCGTTTGCCGATGTCTATGGGCGCATGACCCTTTCCATCATGGCCCGGCTCCGTCTGCCTGGGGCCAAAAAAAAAAAAACACCACTTTGGCTTTAAGTATCTGAAAAAGTATCGTTTTTTGTTCCGATCAATTTTCATATAAACTTTATTTTTCTTTCCCTTTCAACCACTTTCATCGCAGTAGTTAATAGTAATTTCTTTCTTGAAATCAATTTAAAGTAGAAATTTTATCAAAATTTAATGGTTTGAAGACATTCGAAAGTTCCAAAATATGGAAATGACATTGTATACCGTGAAATAAGAAAATAAAACCTTTTGTAATTAAAAAACGTAGGACGTCCCTTTTCCGTTGGGAATTGCCAAACCCTCCCTCCGGGGAAATTGTTATTCGGACTGCCTAACTAAAACCGACTTTTCCCTCTTGGCGCCTTAAAGATGGGGTCCAGGAACTCTGTCGATCTCCTGCGAACCTAAACGCTTCCGCCAAAAGCCCATCTCCGCCATACCTACGGCCATCTGCCTCCCCCGGGCGCGTCTCAACTTTTGCGCCCTTTCTTCAAACCTCTGTGTTAGGTAACTGACTGGGGGGGAGGAGAGGGGCTGAAGCCAGAAGATACCCAGTTCGGAGACCCCTACCCGTGCGGCCCCGATGTTTACCTCCGCAGCTTTTATTTTGGCCGCAGAAGGAGGAAGATCGACAACACCATGTCCTTACCCCCTCCCACCCATCGGCGGTGCAGCCCCTGAGTCCGCGGAGGATCGGAGGCGCCTTAAACTATCGCCCTCTTCCCCCGACTCCCTTGGTTGCGACGGGGAAGGTGGCCCCACCTGCAACCTCCTCCACCGTCAAAAGGCCATCCAAAGCGGCTTATTTGTCCCTTGGGCACTCTTCCCGGCCCCAGGTTCCTCTTAGCGATGCGGCTGGGCGGACCAGGTACTGAGCCCCACCGCTACGACAAAGTGAGCTTGTTCGGGGGGAAGGGACGCCCGGCAGTAAGATGGGTGCCCATTCGCCAATGGGTGGTGGGCCTTGAAATACCAAAGATCAAGCGGTGGTTATAAAGGGTGGCCCTCTGAGTGGACGACAGGCGTTATCCCGTGAATAAAATTTAGTCTAAATTAAACAAGCAAACAACAGGAACGATAATTGCTAAAAAACATAGAATCCTTTTTTGAAATAAATACATATTTTGGATAGTACCTCCGACGGAAAAACAATATTTCAATCTAAATTTTTCCATGTTGGGATTCCTCACTTTGGCTATTCAAATATTAACCATTGCCCAAGCGTGTCCGTATGAAATTAAAATATAAAATTGTAATTTCTAAACTTAAAGTCAAAACCTCCGGGAGGATTGCTGGTAGCTGTTCAAAAAGTAGATTAAGGAACAAACGACCCCTGAGGCATTAATTACAAGAAAGCTGCATGTATAAAAATAAATGAACGAAAATCGGAAGGACGTTAGTTCAAAAGAATCTGAAAATACTGCTAATTACACTTATTACCGGAATGCTTTTATTCACTATTCTTTGTAAAATTGTTAAAATTTTAAACTAGACGAAAGACCAAAAAGAATTATAATTATTATAAGACAGATAAATTATTAAATATTATATCTCTCTAAATTACATTGCAACATTTTTGCTGCTGAAGACATAAAAGGTGAAACGGTTGACTACCTTTTTGGCATATTCGCCTTCGTGGTGTAGTGATTGGCCCTGCGTTAGAAACTAGAGGTCATGGGTTGGAATATCGGAAAAACAACTTTATTTTTTCCGTTGTTGTTGTCTGGCTGGTGAGGACAATTTGGGCCAATCATCCAATTTTTGAAAAGAAAAATGATCAATGCGGACAGGCATGTAAAGTCCGTTGTGAAGACTATCTTTCACAATCATTTAACGATGTAAGTGCCTTCAAATTTACTGACTAACTAATTTATCCTCAGAATACATTATGCACTTTGGGTTCTGGAGGTTCAGGTTAATCTGGATGGATTAGAAGTTGACCTCATGATAACTTTTTTTGTGGCATTCGCAGGCAAACGAGCAGTCGAGGCCACTGACGGGAAGTGGTCACGACGCCCATGAGACTTTAGCAATACCAGTATCGCCAACGCGCTGCCTACCGTGGAGACATAGGGTGTTAAGTCTCGTTTACCTAGTAAATGCGCGGGCTACGGTGCTTTCAAACCGGACACAGCAGTGTGTCACACCACAGCTTTGCGGCAGAAATAGGCACCGCTTGTACCCACCCAGACGTTCTCCTGTAAAAACAACCTACCACCAATAAACTTGGGAAAATGGCTAGTTGCAAGAAATTATAAATAGTGCCTATAATTAAACAACATTTTAATAACAATTAGTGATTTTTTATTTTAGAAATGTATATTTTTATATTAATAACGTTAAGCAAAAGCGAGTAAATAAACGGTATGGTTTTAAATTTATTAAATAATTAAATGTTATTTAAATTGTGTTTATTATTTAAATTTACGAAAGAGCAAAGGTATTATAAAATTTATATTTCTTTGTAATTTTAAAATTTTGGCATAATTGCAGAAAAGTACTTTTAAAACTGCAGCCGTTCAAATCTCTCGTCGATCATAGTATAATGTTACTACTGTATTAATGAACTTCAACGTCAGAAATTATATAAGATAGCGCTAAACTACAGACAAACTCAAACAGACATAATACTAGTAGAGCATCAGGGTAAATAACATTAATTCAACAGAGCGCCTCCAGCAGCGGTCCCGTCAACACGTGTTCGCCGCAAGTCTCAAGCTCGCTTGCAGAAGTCATCGTCCCCGGTAAAATTCGCTGCGCCACTGCGTTTTATGAGTGCACCTGCGCTCATAGAGCCTTTGTCGCACCATGACGTCATCGGGGAATTTATTAGCTACCTCAAGCCGGTCGGCTTGTCGCACTGTGTTTTGCAACTCGTTTCGCATAAACATGTGTTGCTAACCGCTTGTACTAAGCGCATAATCTTGTTTCTTAGGTTATTTAATTCTGTTTGGGAACAAGTCGTTTTAACGACTTTACAGGCCACCGAACGTTTAATTTTTTCCTGTTTGAAGCAAGTCAGACACACCTCCTGCCGTGCCGGCAGGGAAAACTTCGCCGGCAACCGGGCACAGTGCGTTGGATGACGCAACCAATTCCTCGCCGCCCTAGACGCGACCTCACCGGCATAATGGTCGACCGGAGCTCTCGACTCGCTTCGGTATCGACACCGGAGCGGTGGGAAAATCGGTGAATATCTCAAATGACCGACGCGATACATCCTGATCGCAGAAGCCACCGCTCCAACTCCCGCTAAACGCCTGGACCTTCTGGCCCATTCCCAGGGTGTGCGACGACAATTATTCGACGTTAGCATCTACGGAATCGATATAGGTCGAGGCCATCAAACCCAAATCCGACGGCAAACTTTGTCAAATCCAAGAGGGCGCAGGTGCGCCCTCATCACCCACCTCCTCCCGTCAAGGCTGCAAAGCCGCATTTCCCCAACCTGCCCCGCAGGTTTCCATCCCGTCGTCCTCCCAGGCGACAAAAACCATCCATCCCGCCGTCCCAGGCGCCCCGGCCTCGCCCAGCCCAGCCTTCCCAGGCATGGCTACCTGTGGGAAAACGCCCACCGCCGATTCCTCCGCGAGAAGGAAAAATGCGTTGAGCGCCTATCAATAGATACAAATTTGAGGCCTCTGATAGCAATCAGGGATCAAATTACAATTAGAACTCCCGACGATTTTGAAAGGTGACCTCTTTCCCGGAAAGGAACACCAGTATCACTCGCGCTTCCGGATGAGCGCGTACCAGAACAGTGGTCAAGGGCTGCCTAAGGGATCCCATGCGCGGAAACTTCCGCGATTAAAGAATGAACATTCCAGTCCTAGGGTACAATATGTACCACCCACGCACAAACGCCCTTAGGAATTGCTGCGCTCGAGCGCACCAGGAAAGGGCGCATCTACGACGTCGAGCGGCTGTGTGGGATCGGCCGTCTCACCGAGCAGCCGCACTCTCCGTTTGCCAGGCGTCACAACTGAAGTATTTGGTCACCTGCGCGGAACTGTTTCGCACGCCCCGTTGGTTAAATGCCTCGGGGACCACGTACCGCAATCCTGTCCCAGAACCAGGACAAAAAGTCCTCGCCACCTGAACCTCCGCGTGCGTTAACTGCCCGCTCCGGCCACGGCCAACTACCCCGCTGCCCTAAGGCGCCAAAACGCGGTTCCTGCGATCCCAGGAAGCCTCTTCTGGGCGACCACCTTCCCGTCAATACCACGCATTCCCACCCTCCGTCCTTCTAACGCTTGGCGGTTCCCCCGGAACACCAGCCGCCGGAGCCGACTTCAGGCGCCAGCGGCCGCGCCGCCTCTAAAGCAACATGCTAGCCAGCATGGCAGCACTGGCAACAATGTAACATCATTTTAAAGTCGCTAATCTTTTTTAATCTGAGAGCTAAATCGGCAGATGGGTTCCCGCGCCGCTGGCAGGATGGTTGAGTTTTCCTCTGTTAAATACAAAATTTAATTACGCCCTTAAGGCTTAGGTAGCGACACCCTAGGTAGCCAGACCACCCTACACTGGGTGTGGGACTACACCACCTCACGACATCGGCCCCCACCGGTGAGGTTGATAACTACACACCCTTTGCTATTGACCTGTGGCTTAACAACAATTAGATAGGAGCGTTGCTGGGTTTCTTGCGCCACTTCTTCTCCCAGCGCCAACGCTTTAGAAGTGGTAGTAACAATTTAGATGAGGCTCTTCTGGCTATTAAATGATCATTGCAAAGCGTCTGAATCGAGCCGAGGCGTCGGCCCACCCGGGCAGCCCTCGATTCAGAATGCTAACTGGGAACCAGAAGAGTGACAACCAAGCCTAGGCTCCCTTCTGGGGCCCTTGGTGAAGTTAAGTCACTTACGGGGCGACGCGCCTGTGGCAACGGGCCCCCGAACCCGGTTATGTTCTAATAGGTTTCTTCCTCAGAGCACGAGATCCATCAAAAAGAAAAAAAAAAATAGCATTAATTAAAACTAGGTTTTGACTAAGATAACATTACAAACATTTATTGTACAACTATTTAGAGAACCTAATTTTATTACAAGTTGCTAGCTTTTGTCTTTTAGGTAAACGAAGACAAAATAATGCGAAAGCGGATAGGAAACTTTCCACTTGAGAGCCAGAAACATTTCAGTACAAACTCAGTGGATGAGGGCTTGATGGGATTAACAACTCGATTAGAGCTTAATTAGTGCGCACCGGCGAGCTTTGAGTTTAGAAGTGTCACAACGGGTCAATGCAATTGTAATAAAGTAGTTTTATGCTTCGGATGTTTCTCTTCGTTTTTAAAGGCGTTATAAAAAATCTTATGGATAGGTATTATTGAATCTAGTTTAAATCCTACAATCAAGGATATAAAACTGTAATTGAATATTATTTATAATTTATTACAATTTTTTCCTAGTATATAAATACTAGCTGATACCCGCGACTTCGTCTGCGTTGAATAGGAGAAATGTCCGCAAGGTGTTTTGAAATAATTACACTGTATAGTATTATATAAATAAGGTGTTTTTATTGTATGTGGCTATCATTAGAAACAAAGTCTTATGGCTTTTGCTTCGAAGATGACGAATTTTTATATAGACTTTCATCCCCCTTTCAATCCTAGTTCATTTCCATACAGCTTAAAAACAACAAGATTGCAAATAATACCACTTTTATCTCTTTTTAGTATTTAAGACATTTTTTATATTAAATTTCCTAGCCTATATCCTTCCCCGAATCTGTTTTAAGTATGTACCAAACTTTATCTAAATCGGTTCAGTGGTTAAGACGTAAAGACCAACAGACAGACAGACAGAATTATTTTCCTTATGAATTTAAGTAAAGATATTGTAC
Organism: Lamproptera curius; assembly: GCA_029286875.1. Lineage (NCBI taxonomy): Eukaryota > Metazoa > Arthropoda > Insecta > Lepidoptera > Papilionidae > Lamproptera > Lamproptera curius. The sequence continues at coordinate 68,823 of JAGSMT010000405.1, read as the reverse complement.
TACATTAAACGTTCGTTGAATAAGAGACAGGAATTGAAGCTATAGTAGTGTATAGCAAAATACTATAACATATCAAGACCTATAAAAATCCAGAACTAAACAACGACGGCCTCGCTCTCCAATCTTTAGGTTCTACTGCATGATTTGGCCAAGGTATAAGAGAGAAATATTACAACATACAACATGATCTCTTCCTCGGATAGGAGTTAAACAGGAGTCTTATTCTATTTGTTACAGTATAGCTAGTGTATGTAAGTTAATCGTGCAAGATAAAGGCTTCATTAGGTTTCTAACCATGTATTTTCTTTTACATTTCAAGTACTCAGTCAAATTCAACAAATGGAATGAGGAAGTAATTTAAATAATATAAAATGTAAGCTACAAATTGAGTACCTTCTTCTTTCGGAAAAGAAAAACTAAGTTGAGAAAATATATGAATATTTCATGTAAATGACTTTAATAAGATAGAATAGCATTTTATTCCATGCCTTAAGTAAGATTATTGTACTCTTGAATTGAAAATCGTGCATAAAATTGTTTGAAACGTCGGAAATTTAAAATTTAAGATAAACGATGATACGTCTCAAAGTAAGTTAAGTGTCTTCTTTCTTAGACACTGTTTAAAGACATAAGATTTCATTTGCTGAGTTAATTGTTTCATTTAGAATGCTAGTACTTAGAAGTCTCACTGAGAAGATTTTAAATTTGTAGGAGCAAATATATGGACACAGCAGTGGTGGGCTTAGCTTGTCATTGAACTTGCTTATAATTAACAACCAGTTTATCTTTAAAGTTTATTTGTCATAGTTAATTAGAGTTGCTGCTGGATGGTATTAAATCTGCTTTAGTATCATCTGCTAAGTATTTTATGGTTGTATAGTCCTTGGAGAATCACCCAATTGTCTGAAAAGTAAGATGATCCATGCGTCGGATGAGCATGCAGAAAGCCGTTCCAACCCAACCCCATATAGGCCCCATATGGACATAGGCTCCTCTAATACAGCCTTACATTAGGGTTCTGAACCATATCCCACCACGCTAACCTGATGGGTGGACCGATATTTATCCCACACGACCTCCAGTTTATAAAGAAAGGGCCAATACCTGCTGAGCCACGGAGGCGGCCAACAAATGTAACAACTTGAAATAAGCCAAAATTTGTTGAATGCATAAAAATGAGTTAATTTTTTTGTGTACAAAATGCATTAATATGTTCCTAGCATGTAGGAAAATCTTGTTAAGTTATTACAGTTTTATTACCTTAAGAACAAAATTTATGCGAAATTTCTCGACATATAAGAGCCCTTAATATAACTTTAATTTGAATTTAATCTTAAAACGTGTATTGGTATCAAAATTTCATTAAAAATATTTCATTGATTAAAATATCTTCTGAAACAATTAATTTTAATGCAAAGCAACAATGGCTGGAAATGGATTTGACATTCATCATTTTAATTAATTTAGTTCCAATTTAATGCAATTAATTTAATCATTGACATTAAATGAACATTTGTAACCAAATCAATATTGTAAATTATAATTATTATAATTAATAATATTTCAAAATGATTTCTGTTATTTCAAAATGAGGAATTTGTATTTTATTAGCAATATATATCATACATTTTATTTACTTTGCTAAAACTTTGCTATACGTGTAAAATTTTGATAGATAAATATAACAGACCAACAGACAGCGATTCGTGAAAATTGTATGAAGTAAAGTTCATACAGAAACGTACAGTACTTGATTAATGGTCACAGTAACCCTTTCACTTTGAGTGATTGATGCGGTTTTGGATAAAAATCTGAGGGTTCACTCGTGATTTATATGAATTTATTATTTTCTTCTAGTTCCCCAACAACACATTTCATAAAAATTATTTTATAAAATATTCGACCCATCATTACTTCTATTGTGATAATCTAAAATTAATTTAAATTATTGATACTATGAAATGTATAACATTTTTATATTTATTTGTTGTTTATCTTTGCGATTATGTTCACTATACTTGTACTGCTTGTAAACCACATTTTGCCTTTTTATATAATGTTGGGTAAGCCTTGTCTATTTTTGTAAGCACTACACATATATCATTACATGTAGTATTGACTGTTTGTTCCAAAATAAATAAAAAAAAATGCTTATTATCTGACACATTTTATAAGGTAAGTAGTTAATAGTTAGTTGGTCAGTTAACAGTCTTAGGTAGCACCTATTTTGCCGCAAATCAGTATTGTGTAAACATTACTGTCACCGTTGCCAACGTAATTACTTCGCAAACAAGATGTTCTCATATCTCATGTCTCAGGGCGGTAAGCGTATTTGTGGCGTCTTACGCTGCTTTTCTTATGGGCAGGGCAGGTGTCACTCAACACCAGGTGAACGTCCTGTTGGTTTTATTTTCGCTCGCTTCAAACAGTAAAAAAGTTAAAATAAAATATTTGAATATATTTGCCATGTAGTTAAATTATCACTAATGAACTTAAGTAACGAATTGTTAGTGAACAAAACTATATATATGAAAAATAACGAATATCTAACTTCAATTCGTGACTTTCACGTTTTTTGGGTAATGTAAAATTCATTTGAAGTCCAGATAACCACTTGAATAATGCAACGTACTTGAGGTGAAACTACACTATCAATATAAAAAAACACAAATAGTTTTATTTTCAAAAGAAAAATGATGAAAACGGAAGAGGACCATATTAAATAACCTTTTCACTTTTTTCAAAGAACCAATAGACCCCAAAATATTTTTTCTAATCTAGTAGTAGTCTTAGTCTAGTGTTAGGAATATTTTAAGTGGTTTCAAGTTTTCGTAACAAAGAGTTATTCTACCCCGTGACCACGGCCGCTGGAAAGTGTTCGAAACGTCGGGAATTTAAAATGTAAAATAAATGCGATAAAATTCGTAAAGTAATTTTATGTAATAAAGAGTTATTTCTTATATGTTTATATTATATGCTTTGCGAAAGGTTCAAGTAAGTAAACAAAAATTAAGTAACTATCTCATATAACTAAATTCATGTAATAAAAAATCATGTGCATGGTTGTAAAGTTAAGAAATTGAGTTTAAGCAGCAAATAGTAGCATAGCATCCCGTGCCGCTTTGAGGTCTTTAAGATTACAGCTCATCACTCTGTATTAGTTTTACTATTGGTTCGCAATTTATTCATTTAAATGCTTAAACAAGTTTTTATAATTGTACTTAATAACCTGCAAGCATCTGAATAGAAAAAATAATACCTAATTAAGAATTAAAGGGATGTATGTTTTGTTTTTATTTTAGTACATATATTAAAAGTAAAGAGATATAACGTTCATAGTAATATATAAATTGAATTGTCGAGTATATTAAAGATAAGCTTTAGCCACGAATACAGGCCTCTTAGGACTAATGAATTGCGAATTGAGCTATGTGAATTTAATTTCAGTTTACTTTTGTTTTGAACAACTTGGTTCATTTACCCAACAAAATTAGTACTTTTATGACACAAGTTTAAGTTGCGAGCTTTTTATTTTGTGCCCGACTGTGTGACTAATTCAGCAAAGCTTTGAAGTTAATATTATTTCAATATAAAGAAAGCTGGTTCACATTGTTTTTCGTTGAATTTTTCGTGCGCTATTCACATACATATATTATTATTGTAGATCTTGATTATCTTACATGTTTCCTAGAAAGTTTTTATTATCAATGGAATTCTAAAGAGTAGCTAACCCAAAAAACATGCAATGTAGTATTTGACAAAATTAAAATTAACTATTTTCTGATTAAACTATGAAATGATTATTGAGTTCACTTTAGAATAGGAGGTATTAATAGAGTAATCAAATATCATATGGAATATTTGTTTCACACTTCCTATGTACATACAGTCTGCCTCGTGACGTTGCATAATGCTTCAATTAATTGTGGTAAAAGTTTGAACGGGTCTTTCATAATTTATTCAACCGTATATCCTAGGTAGGTGCTAACCCTCAGTTTGAAAACCGTAAGCGTTAGTTTGAATGCTGTGCAAATATTTTAATAGTTACTCATAGAAATATTTTCATGTTAATGTTGCGGTGACTACTTGATAAATAGTTGCGGTGGCCACTTGATGAAAAGTGGTCGCCGACGCCTATACATTGGCAATACTAGTGGTATCAACGGCCAACGCGTTGCCTGCCGTAAGACAAATTATGTTAAGTCTCGTTTACTCACTTAATACGCTGGCTACGGAACCTTTTAAACCGGATAGGTACCATCCCTCTCCGTAAAAAGAGTACGTACCCCCCACAATTATTTTATTACCAACAATGTTAAATAGATTTGAAATGCATAATCTCTCAAATTTTTATAACAAATAAAGTAAAAAACAACAAATACGGCTTGAACAAATTAACTTTTGCTTTGTTAAAGATGGTGTATATCTTTATCATAAGCAAAAGTTAATAATCATCACATCCACTAAGAGCAGTATAGCTGGCTTAAATCTAATCAACGCAGCTCATCTGACAGTAATCTCTGTACTTTACGGCACTATATGTGATTATCAATAATGTGCAATTACAGGAAATAATTTTAACCTACTACCTTTAGCGATAAATTTAAGTAGTTGTTTCAGTAATTACATATGTAAGATACTATAAATTTTAAATACTATATGTATTCATCAACAGTGTTTGATGGTTTGCTTATACAATTCGATAATCCAAAGTTAACATGGGGTCAGCTTCTAATCCCAGTAGATTCACCTGAATATCAGTTTTTACACAGAGCGGCTGGTGGCGAATGTCTCAAACCCAAAGGGTAAACTGCATTCTAAGGTAAAATTAGTTGTCAGTAAATTTGAAGGCTCTGATATCCTATGACAATTGATTGTCTTTATAACCGGGATCGTCATTTTACATGCCCATCCGACGCATAGATCATTTTATATTAAGCGTTAATCGTAATATTTTAAGCAAAAATGTACAGATAAAGGATTAAATATATTTCCTAATTACATATCCTCTGTATTCCGTCGTCATTGTGCGTTGCATTTACTCGTAAAATGTGATGTATGCATTGTTTACTATTTTGCTGCCAAGAATTCCTAATCGAGTAATGAACTTTAAACGTAGATCCAACCATGTTTAATAATTATTTTTTAAACATTGTTTGAACAGATATTTTTAATCTATGATTTGTTGCTTTAATGTTAATGTTGAGAACAGAATTGTTTTCTACAGAACTTTAATTTGCAATAGAAGTAGCTCCTATACTTTTATCTTGATTTTAATTTGCTAAATACCTATATTGATTTTGTGACCAAACTATGCAAGAAGAGTTTGAAGTGCTCAACTGTTTTACGGTTAAAATACATAGTATGGGACGCCCTACGGCAAGTTGGAGTGACGACATTCGCACATTTGTGTGTCGCAATTTCGACATTTGGACTGGATGAGAATAGCCGAAGATCGCAAACGGTAGCGTGCATTAATGGAAGCCTATGTCCGAAGTGGCTGACACAGGCTGATGATGATGATGACAACAAAGCCATTTCGTCAACAGAAAGTCTTAATTTAATTATTTTTTTGTATTTCGTTTCATTATTACTTATTTCTTTCAAAATCATATCATCGTCATCCTGAACAGCATTTAGCAGTCCACTGCTCGACATAGACCTTTTTTTACTTGTTGGCATCAATTAAAAAGAGTTGCTCATAAATCCACGCAGAACAGGCGGATAGGCAGTTGACTAAAACTGCGCTTATATTGCGGATCTGATTTACTCGTACTGCAAGAAAAATCCGCCGTCAAGTGGGCAGTAGGGTCGCATCTCTACGCTGTCATAAAATGATATTTTATTAAATATATATTTTATTATATTTTAATTATTATGATGGGTGGGAATTTTTTTTAATGCATAGTAAAAATTTTGCGAGCGTTACATGTTCACCGAAATTAATTGGGTGTTATTATTAACATTATTTATCTTCGACATGGAAATCTAATTTGTTCAATAACAATACATACAATTTGATTTCTTATTGGTTTATCCTTTACGATATAGAAGTGTTAGGGAAAACCAGAAAATACCCTTGATAAATCTTGAAAAATTAATCTAAAGCCTTACAATTTTTTCACAAAGACTACATCGTTCCGTCTGAAACGGGTTCGTAAGTTTCATTTTCACCAAAATTTTTCTGCAGGTAAATCATGCTAATGTAGTCTTAAATTATTGTAATATAACGGAACTTAAGATAAAAAAAATGTTGTTTATGAATACAGAAACTAAAACATATACTATTTGGGTTTGAAATTTATCATATATTTTAATTAAACATTGTGTGTAATTATATTATTAAAATTAGGATTAATTTATGTAACAATTATTGTCGAGAATTCATATGTCATCATCATCATCAACATTATCAGCCGCACCTAGTCCAATGCTGGACATAGGCCTCCCCTAACTCACACCTCTTCCATTAGGGGGTTTTTGAACCGTATCCCACCACGCATTTCAAATGTACGTTACATGCCCATCCGACGCATGGATCATCTTACTTTTCAGACAATTGGGTGATTGGCTCAAATTGCCCTAACCAACTAGGAAACAACAATGAAAAGTTGTTGAATTCGAACACACGACCTCCGGTTTCTAAAGCACACGCTCTTACCACCAGGTTACGGAGGTAGTTTCTCATGTGTTCACACATCAAAACCTAAATGGTTAATAGCCATATGTCAAAATGTTGTACGAATTATTTGCCGCTGGAAATGACACAGGTCGTTTCTTAAATTTGTTAAAAATAAAGGACAAATGGAATAATGCTTAAGGACAATCTTTCAGTTGAATTATGAGTTTAGTTACTATTTTGCTCAGACACAATGTTATCTAACAACAGATATATATAATAATTATTATTTCATGTATTTACGTGATGAGTATACTGATAAAGTTCACTGCTTATAATTATAGTTCCGTATTTTAATTTTTGATTTTAATCCATACTAATATTATGATTGCGAAAGTAACATTCTCTGTTAGATAATTTTTTACTTTATATCGCATTACGATTCTTCCGGGATTTTAATCAATGTTATTTTGCAAAGATTTTATATTTCGAATTGGTTCACGAGAATCTTTACCAAATGTTTAAAATAAAACTGAAATTGTAACTTTGACCTCACTATACATATTTGAAAATATTATTTACCGCGTAAAAATATTCATAAATTTGTTAAAAAATATATTAGGCTGCGCACCGGTCAAATGGAGCCCCTAGAGCTACCCAGATTTAGACTGACCATAACCAAAAAACCACTATCGTATAATTTAGGAAAGTTAACGTTATTTAATTGTATAAGAATGTACAATAAATTAAATAACGACCAAATGGGACTGAATAATTCGAGCTTTTGTAAAACTATAACGTTAAACGCTTGTAGAAACGACAACCTAAAAAGCCTACTATTCCAAACCAAAATGTGATGTATGGAAGTAGTTTATAGTCTGCACTTGCTAATCCCCTGGTAACTAAAAGATGATATTGGCAAAATTTCGTAAATGCTACCATTAAAATATACATATATAAAAAAATACCGCAGAGTTTTTTGTCGTTTCTTCTCTGGAGGGGTCTGAGTTTGGGAACTGTGTAAATTTTGACGTTCATGACATCAAAATATTTTATCGTTTATATAAAATAATAATAAATAATTGTTGATAAACAATGCTTAAATTGAACAAGATGTATACGTTTATAAGTATATAATGAAGAAGGCATATGTTATTGGTATCAAATTTCTTACTTAAAATATAGAACTTATTTTTAAAGCAATTTAACAAGCTTTTGTCCTTTAAAAAAAGAAAATATATTTCATTTCATTTTAATATTGTTGTCAAACTTTCGAATTTACAAGTAAAAATAGTCATCATCATCATCATCATCATCATCAGCCTGTGTTAGTCCACTGCTGGACATAGGCTCCCTAATGCACGCCACCGCTTCCGATCTTCGGCTATTCTCATCCAGCCCACACCAGCACTTTGTGAATGTCGTCACTCCATCTTGCCGCAGGGTAAAAATAGTACCATGATTTAAAAAGTATACAAAATTAAATTATTAGAAAATTATTAAAAATGTAAGAAATGGAGACAATATTTTGTTTCCACGGTCCGCTTGGCGTAGTGGTCAGTGACCCTGACTGTTACGAGCCGTACCAAAGGTTGTGGGCTGGATTCTCCCCACGAGAAAAATGTCGTGTGATAAACATATTGTTTTTCTACAATAAGAAAAAGTTTATGCATTTTTGAGTTTATGGTGTAGGGATGTGACGACCACACCGCCCATTTTACTTCGGCATTCTTGGAATTCATTAAAAAGACCTTTGTCCAACAGTGGACTACCAGAGGCTGTTTATGAGGATGATGATCTATTAGTTATCTAGTTTTCATATTATATGCTTTACTTAGTTTGGAACTACCTGATGTAGTATATTGAGTCCAAAAATATTATCAATACTATTTTTTTACACATTATTGACTATATTAACCATCTTAAGACACATAAATTTCACGATAAGGGAAATGAAAATGCCTTTTCTGGCTGTCGACAACTAATACATACCTGATAAGCTCTGTGAGCGGCTTCGATCGCAATCTGATTTATGTTACATTGAATCAAGAGTTCGGGACAAAAATTGTCGTGTATGTTTTGTTTATTTTAATTATTGGAGTAATATATAATTTTTGTCAGTGTGTAAGATATTGGTTTGTTTTGACATTAAAATGCGTAAAATGAATAATTAATCAATTATTCTTAAGTTAGCAAATTAAGGCTCAATAAATACGTAGTAACTTGTTCGTAGTAAGGTCAACCGTTTGATATATTTTGAATTTATTGTTTAAAATGTAAAATACGATAATATGTTATTGTATTTCATATTATTATTTACTTAATGATTATGCATCTACATATAAAAGATAGTATCCGACTCCTGATCATGGTGATTTAACCTGTTAAGAACAATTGAATTTGATCATAGTAGTAATTAATCAAATAAAAATTAAATCATAAGGTATTGCGCATAATTGATTGAGCCAGATAAGAAGCCGATCGTTGTACTTGGGAAAATGTTTTTGAATAAGAACATAAGCGTTTGAAATAAAAAAGTACCAGGAACTTTAAAAGAATAGTAAAATAATACAATTATTTAATATTCAGTCATCACAACTGTAACTAATACTTAAGACATATTCAGACAAAATTAAATAGACTTGTATGTTATGGTGTCACTGCCATGAAACAAGCATTAATTTAAAGGGACACGCCAACTCGGCGACCGACTTCCTGTTAAGGCACCTCTATGAATATGGTAAACAAATACAGATAACGTCAAATAATTCCGAGCAATTTTCAAGCGTCCGGGTAATACATCGTTATCGTTTCAAATCGCTGCATGATATGTTTGACATATAGTCATTTTGTTTACTATTTAGATAGTTTTTTATTTGTACAAATAAGATTGGTTTCAGGCGCTGTGATGCACTAAGAAGGTACAACTGCGATATTTTTTTATAAACACATGATAATAAATACATTTAGCCGTACTAATTACTATATATCGTTATTTTCTGTTTGGTTAGGACAATTTGGGACGATCACCAAAAGATTCCTGAAACTAACATAAATGCCTTTGCAACTGAAAAAGTTGCAATAAACTAAATTTCACCTTACACTAAAAGTGAAAAAATCAATGCAAAGAGTGGAAATAAACTAAAAAATCTCTGAGATGCGAAATAGAGTGCACTAGTAGCACTAGAGTTGAATGCTTCACTAGACATCCTGCGTACAGTAAAGAAGGTACTTTGCTCCATCCGTGAGGTTGTAGACTGAAGTTTAAAACGAATTATAACCAATGTATGAGTCATATTTATAGTTTACGACTTGTCTCTCTCTCGTGAACGATGTGATGGATGAATGGATACGATATTGAAACCGATATAAAACTAGTATATAAAGTATCTTAGTTTGATACATTATAAAAAAGTGTAAAAATTATAAGTTGAATTTATTGATTTAATGAGGAATCAAAACTTTTGACAGTATTTTGTTCAATGAAAATATTGAATAAATATTTCGACATTCAAGATATTATCATAATTCCTGTGCTCCTCCGTTACATTTCGCTGAATCGAGCGCTCACGGAAGTGTTAAGATCGGGCCGACACATTTGATTCATTGGTTGATGTCAGAAGCGTATTTTGATTGCTTCCCTCTTTATGTTACACAAGATGAACTTACAATTCATACCAATATTATTTCAGTAATCTTAGCACAAAACTTCTTTTCATGTTATGAACAGTTTTATTAACAGAAAAGCAAATAAATAAAATACACGTACGCAATAAGCTAATTTTTCTTATAAATGATCTGTTTTATTTACAAAAAACTCGCGTGCATCTTGGCGTAGAAATTGCACTTAGAATTTTGTTTACGTTATCAAATATTTTAGTGTCTATTAATGCTATAGCTATAAAAGCTGCCAGTATTACAAAATAATTTGTTATTTGAGTAATTGGTTTATAATTAGATTTTAATACAGGGAATCAGTTAACTATAAATAGTGCATAAGTTAGAATTCTCAACTGTAGCATCGAAGTCCTCTTGCAGGAAGTTTTGTTTTTCTGCTTAAGTTGTTAGTACAGTACCGTAAAGTTAAAAAGTTTTCGCTTTAGCTTTATAATAGTTAGATCAAAATGATGCCGCCATAGATTCTTAACTTCACGCTGCCTTACAACAAAACTCGTTTGAACTTTTTTTTAGTTTTAAAATGCATTCGTTGTAAAGACACAAATTAAAAGATTTCATTTATGAACATATTTTTAACATTCGCACAAACGAAACTCCTTTCTAGTGATTCCGTAAATAAAAACTTCGCCAACAATCAGTCTACTGTTTCTATTGTTTACGCGAATATTATACATTATTAAATAAAATGACTTTACGGATTTTATCGCGTTTATTTTACATTTTAAATTACCGACGTTTCTAGACTAACCCCGTGACCACGACCGCTGGATAGTGTTCGAAACGTCGGGAATTTAAAATGTAAAATAAACGCGATAAAATCCGTAAAAAGTAATTTTATTTAATAGTGTATTGTTGTTAAGATGTTCTGAAAGTTTCTCGTTTTACCATAAAACCTTTTGAAGAAACCACCGCAAAGCAATAGTGTAATACAATATTTTCTTTCAGTTGAAAGGTATGTAGTTAATATAATTACTAAGAAACGAGACGTAACATGGTATTATTATTATCTGAGTACGACTACGCTACGTTTCTAATGGGCAGAGCGATATACCTAACATCAGGTAAAAGTCCTGCTCGTCTTTCGGTTCAATAAATTTAAAAGAAAGAAAAAATATATCAATCAAATGTCATAAAATTCTTATTCAATGTTAGTCAATAACTGAAACTTGGACACCATATATATTTAATATTTTTTTTCTACGTTTTCGAATGAAAATACTTGAAACTGGCTGATTTTTGTATACAGGACTTTTCAGTATCTTTATTCTACATGGAAGTATTACATTTGCTTAACCATTGTTAAGAATTCTTTTATAAATTTGGAATTAGTTTATTAGCCTCTGACGTATAAGGAACCAATAAAATATAATTAGGAGTTGTTTTGTCTTATTCGTAAAATAGTTTCACTACAAGTTTACATCTACTTTATTTACAAAGTTGACATCTATTGAAAACAAACCTTTTGGACCATTCCTCTTTAATTTACCCTTCAATTTGAATTACCACATTGATATTATCGTGTTAATGCATTTAAAAACACAAACATACACAAAATGCTACTAACTTTAGTATATTATCTAAAGCGCCGGAGTCTGCTTTATAACATTCCTAAGTAATTGCAACATAAATTACACTGCATTTTCATGAGTGAATTATGTATTTGTAATCATGCTCGATGTTTCATTTTATTTAGCTTCATGATTCAATTTACATAGAAACACATTGCAATTAAACGTGGAAAAATATCATTTTTAGTTAACATTACACTTATATGAACTCTATATCAACAGTTAGTCAGCTTTCACGCGACGATTACGACTTTAATTGAGAGTTAATTACTCACGAATCTTAAAAAATAATATGGTACAAACCATTTTTTATTTAAAGTTATTTTTGATCTTGATTTGGTGCTTAGTCATCAAAAAAATAAACAAGGATAAATATAATTATTTCTTTTATTTACGCGATTATACATATCAAATCCACTTATTTACGGATTTTTCGCGTTACTTATATATATTTATTCCCGACGTTTCGGATTCTTTCCAGCATCCAGGATCACGGGCAGACTAAGTTGGTATATGTCTGTATCTCTGTGATATACAGACATATACCATCTCTGTGATATACAGACACGTTCAAACGTGTTGGTGAAAAATGATTTAAAAAATAAAAAGTCAAAATAAATGAAAAAATGCCGCCCTCAATTTTTATTCTACTAATGGAACTTAAATTAATGCTAACTCGGGTACACTGATGGTTCATTGAGAGGACCCTTTCAAATTAACAACTTGCGGAATTTGGTTCACAGGTAAATGTAAATCTGCTCCCCAACGGCTTTAAGTTTGGCGAAAGTTTACAGACTGAGCTGTGGATGTTGTTACAAGGAAATGGCAGTTGTAGAATGTTTATACAATTTTATGACAGTGTTATTATACGACATTATGAATAAAAGGACGAAATTATGGATATTTTGAATTGAACCTTGAATAATTAGTCGAATAGAATTTTATTTGTTGCTGCTGTTGTCGTGATAAACCTGTCATAAGAAACTAATGTTAATGTAAAATTTTTCATTTAACAAAACGATCGCATCATTAACTATACTTTTGAAACAGTCAACAGTGTATGCTGTTAACATAAATAAAAACTTGAGTATTACTTAATGTTTTGTGATGTTTACGCCAACGTTATGTATGATAAATAATACAGTTTTACGAAATTTTGTTGCGTTTTATTCCTTTACAAATATTTTGCTTATTATCAATGTTAATCAATCAAAATAAAATTAACATATAGATAATACTCGTATTATCTATGTGAATTAACATCATTCTAAATATATAAAAAAATATTTCCAAAAGAACAGCATAATAAATTGAGTTTGAATAAAAATTTAAAAAGATAACGATCGAATGGTCGCTAATTAGTTCTAAGAACTGCACACTGAAACTGAGGCAAAATTAAACCTATATTTCATGATTGCCAGTCCATTTATTTTTAGTGAAATTAAAGAATCATTCCTAAAACGTAAAACTCTCTATAAAAAAGAAGCTATCATATTATTTTCGGAAGATAGTAGCTTTATAGATTATCAAATTCAATACAATTTAGAGTAATTTCTTAAGACTATACTGTAACATTACCTTTATATTGGAGTAACTCGATTTTTAATTATTAATTTACAAAAGTTTTACATAAAATTAAGATGAATCACCCTGTGCCTAATTAGAGGGGTCGTGATGTGATAACAGATAATTCCTAAAACTGTATTATTTATAATAATTTTAAGTAGGTTTGAAAGTACTTATTATTGACGGAGGTTAATATAACAATACTTCTATTAAAATATATACATTACAATTAGCTATGATACTAAATGGCTCAATGTTAAATAACAGTGTCAGCTCACAAATATTGTGACATCTCGTTGCATTGTTTTTTAATACGGCTGGCAACGCCGGTTCTTCATCACTTATTATGATAAATAATTAGGTCGATATGTCACAATAGAGAAGCTCAGGCTGACTGGAAAGACAAAACAATGCACTAAGTTATTGCCACGTGGCAAATTATCAACAACACTCAACTACAACACTCACCAACCGCATTGGACCAGCGTGGTGGGATACGGTCCAAACCCCTAATGGATAGGGAGGCCTATGTCCAGCAGTGGACTAAAACAGGCTGATGATGATGTGACTCAACTCAAATTACTTTACAATTTTGTTCACAAAAGCTTGTTGCTGCTATCAATATAACTATAGTTATTGTTACTCGTTATTAAATGTTGATATATTTTGTATCTAAATAATTTGGAAGTTAAAAGGCAATATAGGAAAAAATAATATCAGCCTCAATATTATTTTTATTTTTGACAAATTTAACAATCTATTTGAAAAATCTTATTATTAATGCGTGAATAATTAATGTGAATAGTACTTTAAGGATAATTTTATATTTCCCATTTTTCAATAATTGTGTATATATTTTTATGAATTTATTAAGGCAAAAATAATCTTATAGATTACTTTTTATTCGACCAACTTCCTAAATAAAAAGGATTACCAATATGGCTTTATCTACAAAATTAAATTTATTTGGTCCTTATTGATATCATTATCAGCTTGTGTCAGTCTGTTGCTAGACAGAGGGCTCTTCTAATGCACGCCGTCGCTTTCGATCTTGGCTATTCTCATCTAGCCCACACCGACCACTTCGCAAAATGACGACACTCGATCGTGCCGTAGCGCTCCCCATTCCGAGGCCCCGACACCATTCCTGCTAGCGCCACAAAACAGTGACGCAAGGAGGTGAGGTGTCACGCAGGCCACCGTGAAGTAATAAGGGGCGCAGAGATGAATTGCGCTCCCTTGCAATCCAGGATTGGGTTCTGCGGCTAGAGCACCCCAGCACCAGCTGTCGAACAGTCGAGGCCATACGCCCCGTATTAAAGTAATGGCTAGAAAGAAGACACGGCTCTCACATTCCTCGCAACACAGATTCTCTCGGAACACGGCTGTTTCGGGAGGTACCTGTGCCGCCAGGCCAGAGAGCCTATAAGAAGTGCCACCACTGTGACATATGTGCGGATGAGACGGCCCAGCACGCGCTGGAGGAGTGCCCAGCCTGGCTAGGCAACGCCTGAAAGCTGCAAAGTGTCGGGGGCACGAACTTTGCTTCCTGCTTAGTATGTAAGAGACCGAAGAGCGACGCGGAAAGGGACAGGAGGCCTACAGTGCCTGGCTATCCGCAAAAGAAGAGCCAGGGCATCGAAGAGTTGCGTACGCGCTTAACCTTCCCTTGACACTGAGCCCCTGGGCGGCCGCAAGGGTGTCCACCGCCCAGAGAAGGGCTCAAGAGGCGATGTGTGTGTTTGCTCCGGCACGGCTCCTAAAGTGACGGTCCGGGTGCGTTTTATTTCGAGAAATATTATCACTAATTGATGGATGGTAAAGCGTACAAGATCTTAATTGCCATGAGAGGCGATTATTTACTTATTATATATTAAAGATAAAATATAACTACAATTTATTTTACCCGCAATCCTTATTTTTATATTCTATTTAAATGATAAAATTAAAAATATTTTAAACTTAACTTATCGACCTTAACTACATCTGTAAAACTGAGGTAACCCAAAACTAAAATTAAAATCAGTTTTATTTAATACAAGCAGTTAATGCACGATCCAGTTAACGTTATTTTTGGTATTTAGAATTTATTTTCTAGGGTGAAGATTAGCCTATGTTACTCAAGGATACTACAGCTTCCCGAACAGGTTCTCGCTTTGTTGTGCGGTGAGGGCTCAGTACCTGCAGGCCTGCCCAGCGCGGGGAGGCTAAAAGGACCTGCCGGCTTGTGGTGCAAAGCAGGCTGTGGAGGAGGTTGCTCCAAGCGGCTGAACAAGCCGCTTTGGATAGTGTGAGGGACGGATTGCAGAAGGTGGTGTGCCGCCTTCTTGTCCCTTGTAACCAAGGTGGAGTCCGAGGAAGGGAGTGTCGTATTCCGAGGCGCTCTCCCTACCCTCCGCGACTCGGCGGGGCCGCACCGCCATGGGGCCGTGAGAGGAGGGACATTCGACATAGTATCGTTGCGTAGCGGTGGAGCCCAAGAACGAGGCCACCGATGGGGCTGGAGTCTTGTCCCTGCGAGGTACATGAACAGACTCGGGGAGTCTGTTACCCTGTGCATAGGGCCGAGACGAAGGGCGCGTTAGTTCTGACGCGCCTAATAGGTAGGCTGTCGGCTGTAAGGCCGAGACGGAGCTGCTCCGGCGGTTAGCGCTGGTGGGGTCGCAGGAGTCTGCGAAGTGTTCCTGTGACCCCATCTATAAGGCGCCAAGTAGAATAATGTGGTTTTAGTCGGTGCGAGTCCGACATAACCCGTCTTCGCCCCGCGAGAAAGATATTTCAAATCAATTTTGTAGTTCCGAGCCTATTTAAAACAAAGTAATTTTTTTCGAAAACTTTAAATATTAGTGTACACTATTACAGAGACAATAAAACGTAGAGTTTACAGATAATAAATCTGTTAATGGGATTTTTATTGGCTGACCGTAGATTACGCTTAATCTCCACGCGATGTATAATCAATAAGTGTGCCTGACTTTTAACTCCAATTAGTTGTGATGGTAAACTCTGTTTACGTAAGTTACTTGTCTATTTAGCTAGGCTATTTCTGAAGATGTTGCTTAAAAATTATAAGCGAAAACGTAAAAAGACTATTTTGATGGCCATATAAAAGCGTAAAACCTACTTACCAAGTCATATGTACTGCAAATTAAATTATTTACTCTTACGGACGTTACAACATTTGTAATCAGCTGCAACTATTCTATTTTTATTGTATGACTAGTAACTTATTTAGTACTTTCTTACCTAAGGTAAATAAAGGAAACAATAACAAAAAGTATATTTTGATGATTTTAAGAGATCTACTATTAGTTTAAATAGCGAACGAGAGGTAAATAATCAACTAAGACACTACGCATACATACATTCACACTTATTAGTATGGGCAATGATAGGGCATTGCAAGAAACTTGCCTTCAGTGATGTAAAGTTATAAACTAAGTCTGTACTTCATACCAAAAGAACACATCTCATTTTTCTCAGATTTTATAGTTATATTGGAGGATTTATGTATAATAAAATTAACAAAAGCTTAATATCTACCCACTTACTACTTTTAGGCCAAAAACTGTTACGGAATGAGTTAGAACCTAGATTACAATACTACGAAGAGCTTCTCTGTACAATCACATAATAATATATCATAAAGACATACCATACTTACAAATAACACACATACCATTACACATGCATGCACTCACGCACAAGCACACACACACACACACACACACACACACACACACACACATAGCACCCACTCACGCACACATCTCTCTCATGTAAGGACAATTATGTACGTATTAAACAATTTATGTCAACTCTATAAGTCACAGCACTCCCACCAAAATCAACATTTATCATTTAAATTACGTACTGTCTAATGTTTTTTCGGAGGAGGGACCTGATGGCCTAAAATACAGGCATTGCTTAGTTTGGCATCAGTCTCCCACATAATGCTGCATATAAAATATTGTACATTTTCTAATATTATTGTGTAATTTATGTGGTGACAAAATAAATGATTATTATTATTATTATTAAAAGTTATAAACTGGTTGGTTCGTTTTAGTTCAGTTAATTAAGTGTCTACGTAAACTTTAAACGTGATCCGAATATTTAAGACAGCAGCTATCGTAGCATAATAAAACAACTTTTATATAGTAGTAATTCTAAACGGTATAAAACTTCAGCTGATTAAACAATACACATCACACATCACACATCATCAGCCTTTGTTAGTCCACTGCTGGACATAGGCCTCCCTAATACACCCTATCCATTAGGGGTTTGGACCGTATCCCACCACGCTGGTCCAATGCGGGTTGGTAAATCTTGCGTTAAACAATATCGCAGGTAATATATTTTATAATTCAGTCAATCTGTTTGTATGTTACTTTAACATTTAATAAAATTATTTTTTAAAGTAAGCTGTAATAGTATTAATTCTAACATTGGATGTTGCTTCTAATAGGGTCATTTGAAGTGGAAAAGTATAGAGTAAGTATAGTTTACTTTTCCGGATTGCGATAACTATGTAGTATTACCATGGTGATCCAGTTTATTAATTTAAAGTATCTTTACATTAAAGTTCACAAACAGTTTAAAGGATGGAAGTCTAGGATACATTTTCGGACGGTAATAGTATTACATGGAATGAACAATATAACCATACATAAGATATTTAAACACGTTTACAAAATTTAATGACGGATCAAATCTAATTTTGACAAAAAGATGCGCGTAAGAAAATTGAACCTACACTAAAATTTTCCAACCGTTATAAAAAGTTTCACTTCAATTAATTAACAACATGAGATTAAAATGCTTATAAATATTAGTATATCAAAACTTTCTTGACTATCCGTTTAAATTCCAACAGTGATGTTCCATTAATATCTAACTTATCGCTGTATATGTTAAACAGTTTGCGTACTCTAAGTATTAGGAGTTAGCACCTAAAGTCGTTTACGAACAGCATACAAGGATAGGCTTACGAGGCATTTTAATGGCACCCTAAATTGTAGTTTGCAGTAAAAGACCCGGGAACATACGTTACATCTTATTATATTGGATAAAAATTTGGTAAAATATATCCCTGCGTGTTTGTAAAGTTGTTATTTGGAATGACTTAATTCTTATAAGAAAGAAGCTTTGTAATCAAATGCCATTACCAAGTCACAAAGCGATATGGCATAACTATTTAAAACTTGAAATATCAACATAATTTAAATGTATTTATTTTAACTATTTGTTTAACTTGTTAGTACACACAAAATGCATTTTTATTCGATTTCTTCATTATATCAGCTTCCTATAGTCCACTGCTTACTTCAACTGGCACTCTCCCATGAGCTGAAAAGACAGTTTTGGTCAGGTCAAAACTTCCAAATCGGTGGTAGATTAACGTTCATAAGAGCTGTACTATGCCTAAATTAAAAGATTTTTGAATTTGAAGATGATGGCCTTGAGTCACGATTTTCTTACCCTTACACAGGTCGTAAATCTATCTCGTTGTGGAATTTTGCGTCTCGTATCGTTGTTAGTTCATTCAATGCATTGAAATGACATTGATATGCAGTAATTCTGCTTGATGATTCAAGGATGAACTAATTAAGAGAAATTTGATTTAACTACATAAACCTAATTGCAACAGTAAATCACTAAAATTCTAAGGGTGGGCATTAGCCTTAGTTTAACTCATAATCACTTTTAGCACTACATTCTACAAAGTAAAATACTTTTACTTTATCATATTTCTAAATGGATAAATGTGTGTCTATATTTCATAGAGTGAATTTTATCGTAAGGAACTTATATCTCAAACGTTTTCAATTTAGAGCCACGTCAGAAACAGGAGCTGTGAACACATATCGATCGGTTACTAGGTTATACTATTTATGTGAGCTGTATTTTCCGGAAAACACATTATGCAGTGATATAATACATTTTTGATAACCTTTTATGATGAGAAAATATTCAAAACGGTATTTTTATTCTCAAGTTATTGAAAAAAGCAATGGTTATGGTTATTTTTCCTAGATTCGTAGCATTTTTGCTAAGACATTGCTAGGAATAATAATGTAATTAATATTTATTCATGTAAAATAAGAAAACAAATTGGTTTCATTATTTAACCCCTAATATTTTAAGTATTTTTATATAGACGTTGTAAAGAAAGCTCAATTAATTCAAGTTAATAAGGAAAACTACTTTGCTTTGGTGAGAAAAAGAAAATCAAAACGATCCAAGCAACGCTTTGGTAAGCGCTACTGGTTTTACTAAAAAAATTTCAAGATTAGTTTCTGACGCACTGAACTTCCATATTTGCCTTAATAATGATGTGTTTTAATTAATATGAGCGGAGAAATAAATTTAAACTTTACGTGAGTAGTCCGACACAGATTAAAATCACAATTTTCATTTTTAAATTAAACAACATATATTGAACGATTATTCCAGTGCGAAGAGAATTCTACAATCGCTCATCTCGACAATCTCTTCAGCCCAAAGAGTAAACTATATTACATGGGTGTTAGTTGTCAACAAATTTGAGTTTAAAATTTAGCAAAGCGATGTTCAAAAAGTAATAATTCGCAACCAGGACAGACTTTAAACTTGACAATCCGTACTAAACAAACGTAATACTAAACAAATCAATATACATATTCAAACTTTCCTGTTTCTTGTAACATACAATACATGTATTATACATGTACTTGGTAAAAGCATTGTCGACCAATTTAATAAATAATTTTATAAGGTTGTGTATAGCACTGCGCCAGATTTTGAGCACCATTAATTCTCTAAAAACCGGCTTAAGGACACATTTTAAATTTTGTTAATTTATTGCTATGCCTGCCATTTTTATTAAACCTGCTATCGAACGTTTTGAAGCTTAAAACCGATAAGTTTATTTTTTTAAAGAATCTTTTAATGAAAAGAAGAAAGAATAGAACGAGTTATATATATATTTTTTTTTTTATAGCATACGCAGGCGACGAGCAGTCAGGGCCACCTGATGGAAAGTGGTCACCGACACCCATAGACGCTTGACAATACCAGTGGTATCGCCGACGCGCTGCCTACCGTGAGACATAGGGTGTTAAGTCTTGTTTACCCAGTAATACGCTGGCTACGGTGCCCTTCAACCGGAACGCAGCAGTGTTTTCACTACTGCTTCGCGGCAGAAATAGGCACCGCGGTGGTACCTACCAGACGGTCTCCTGTAAACAGGAGACCTACCACCGTATATCATAAAATACGGATTTTATTAGGTAAAGACGAATTATCTACTCCGATAGCTAGCGATAGTTTCGTCTTTGGTGACAAATGAATAGGATTTAGAGCCACGTCAGAAACAGGAGCTGTGAACATATCGATCGGTTAATAGATATTGCCATTGTGTCACAGGACGTTGCGTTGTGCCAAATTTGTACTTAATTCACGTTATGCATCAAGAACTTAGACAGAGCTTATCGTAAATAAATACCAAATCAACAACAAGCTCATTGATGGTATCGTCTTTTGCTAAGTTTAACACCAAAATGAAAAGTCACAAAATAAATATTATATATATTTGGTATATTAAAATATCAGATCATTGACATTGAGTTACATAAATTTTAATATATAAAAAACAGAATTATATAGCACCCTACAGTTGTTTTAGAAGTCTATACTTTAAATATACCTAGCTTTTGCGCGAAATAAATATCAATAATAGACAATTATAATTTAGATACGACAACAGAAATTAAGTAACAGGGTCAGGAGAGAGAATTTAGCAAGTAAAGAGTGGCTGCTTTACTTTGCCATGTCGCTATCTTTAGAAGATGATTATGGGTCCGTAAACTGAAAGAAAAGGTAAAGTAGAAAAATTATTTATGCATAAGATTACATCAAAAAATAACCAACCAGAACGATATTTAAAAACTTTATTAATTCTAAGTTTTGCGACTTAAAAAGAGATGGCTGTGTTAATGTTAACTGTAAGACCATTTAGTATAAGTATCGGCTAAATGAAGCCTTGGTTAATACAATACATGAAGGTTCCATCACATACATTTAACTTAAATAACAGTACGCTACGTAACAACCGGGCGTAGTCTGGTTATTACATATTTATAGCCAACTCTAGGTATCAAATTGCATAATGATCGGTGTAAATTTTTATAGTATACCTTTGCTTAATATTGGTGACTAATGCTAAAAGTAATAGTTTTGAGAAATCAATGCTATCTATGACATCGCTATGCAAGACAATAGTATGAGGCAACTGGCACTGCACTAGCTTTCTTAATTACATCCCTCGCATTTACCAAGAGTAGCTAACTGTCGGTAATTTCGAACTAATATTTATCTGGAAGACATTTAGTGATGCAATTATTATAGACTAGTTCATGAGTAAGTATGCTCCTTGGCCGACCTGATTTTATATATTCTAAATAAAAATTACCATAATTAAACGCGTGTTATTTTCTGACGTTAAAAAGTCTGAGGGCATAACACAATTAATTCGATAAAATCAATTCAACAACGGTTCCATTCAACAATCTAATTCTAAAACAATACATTTAAGTACAATTAGTTTTCCTTATACTTTAATATTTTTATTTGTTTTCAAACTAATCTGAACGAAAATTAGTTTGAAAGCAAAAAGTCCAATTACATTTCGCGTGAGCACGAAGCTCGCAGGTGGATTCATCCTTCCAGAGTCATTTAACTTCAGGTTAACTTTGACAACAGAATTTCCAACATCAGGGTCTCCTTTACTTTTAAAATTGAAGTAGTAAATAGTAAAAACTCATTTATTATTTCAGTGGGCTATCTACTGTATCTTTTATTTTCAAATTTTTAATGTCATAAAAAGTTCTTACTACACTAAGCAAAGAATTATAATTTTTATCAAATCATTTGACACTTTTTCCAACGAAAATGAGAACTTAGAAATATATTGTCAAATATAAATTTCCTTTACTTTATTGCTTTTAAAGAATGATAAAAATGAGCATTTGTGACCTTATTCTCTTATATTGCTCTAGTATAATTAATTAAAAGGAAATTTATGCATTTCATCGCGTGTATATAAATTTATTAGCTGTTGTCCGTAAATTAGTCCGCGTGGTAATGTAAAAAAAACAATTAAGAAAAATTTGCCTGTGTAGCTAATGTTAAAACAGTTTATTTCCAGTCTTCGAGTTAAAGTACGATCAAATCAGACCAACAATTCCACTAATTGGCTAGAACAAATAACTTATCGCATAATTTAAAAATGAGTCTGCATGACCTACACCATCTTTAATACAAAAATAACTTACAAACGGTTCATCAAGAACGGAACAACAACATTAAGCCAACTATATATTAACTTTTCAAATACATATATATTACAAAATAAACAACTAATGTCGCTCAAAGCCAATATGACGTTTATAACTTACTTTTAAGAAATCCCATTCTCTTTGTTATTAGAGTTACGTACCAAAATGTTCCTTATTTTATATATTCGATAAATTACTGAACCCATCTTTATACCGTAGTACGAGAACTTGTCACGGTTATGACGATCTTCTTAAATCTTTGCGGTCTTCTTTACTTATCTGGCGAGTTGGTTAAACTTTGTTTTTCCGTCACGAAAGTAATTCTCGAAGCCATCATCGTAAAATATATTGATGATTGTGTGGAAATTGCTGCTTTTTGAAACTGTATCTGTGATTATTGCATTGCGTAGATAATGATTTGATGATGTTCTAATAAATAACGTAAAATTAGCGTAGTATTTTACCTATCATGTATTTCACATTATCTGCGGTAAATTAGGACGTTGTTCCCGCACTTTTTGGTCGCGCTTCCCATGAAAGTTCTATAGAGGCCATGCCATTGCAATAGTTCTATATATATGACATTTATTTCACAATAAATGTTAATAATCATGCAATATCTAAAATGCTACTTTATATGTCTTTATGGGAAAAAAAAATTATATTTTACCATTGCAGTGAACGATCAACACTATTTTCATAAAATATGCGCAAAAATACATTGTGCTTGACAATAATAAGCAAGTAAAATAAAAAATCACGCTCTTGATCATGACTCTAACTTTTTAAGTAACTATTTATTGCGGGTATACACATAGATACGAAAACTAAACGTTGACCTAGTAATACCTTCTTGGTTCTCGATTTAACTCTCAAAGAGCACGGATGTGGCAAATACAAGACGGACTTAGTTGCAAACTATTTCCTTCAGCTTAACGAAACCCTTTTAAAACAGCTCCGAAGCGTAATTGTGTATATAATTAATTTGGTATTATTGCCATTGCTTATTTTTTAGTTTCTATGAAAGATTCTAATCAAAAATTTATAACAACAGAAAGTTTTGTAACTCACAAGATACTGATAATAGTAATGCTACGAGATGAATAATATTTATTTCTTTTATTGAATTATTTGTACTAATCTGGGTGGTTTATTTGTTATAAAGAATAAATTAGATTAGATATTCAGGTTTCAGATAATTGATTTACAGTAAATCAATTGTCAATCAATTAGCCGTAACTAAAAATAACGTCCAACTATAACATTTAGGTCTCAGTTGCCATGGTATCAGACGGAATAAGGGTTACGGAGTAAAGGTTGTGGTGTATCGAACAACCGATAATCACACCGATACATTAGCAGAGAACACAAAGCGACAACTTAACCCCATTTAAACTTTTGAGTTAATAAAATATGAATGGAGTGAATACTTAAGATTCTATGTATTAATCTTAAAAGTGAATATCATCATCATCAGCCTGTGTCAGTCCACTGCTGGACTAAATTAACTAAATTAAACTAAGACGAAACGACACTCTCAATCCTTTCGCCTTGCCTAAATTTATTCCTCATAGTAATTTCTTTGTAAAGAGTTCAGCAAGTTGAAAGTCCTTTATATAATACTCTATTAAAATGTTTCAGAGAGAGTACTTTACGCATCCTCACATCCCACTTGGTCTATTCTTCAGCGTCGGTAATTCAACTGTCAATTTCATGTGTCTTTCATTTTATAAGAAGATTTACCGAGTTCTTGAAAAGCGCTTTGGTACTTTTACTAATTTTGATATTGATACCAAGTCTGAGCAAGAAGCTTAGATGTCACGTTAATTAACATTAATCTTGTTATAATAAGCTTTCTGAATTATTTATAAGAATTGACAAACATTACGTAAAATTTACAAACATTATAATTATAAAATGAAGAGTATGTCACTGAATTTAATTACAACAACGAAACTTAATGTTATCAGGCCTACAAGAATTTTATGATTTAGAAAGTTAATTTACATTTTTTTTGCGGACTTCCCAAAAGAAGGAGGTACTCGATTCGGAGCGTATGTTTTTTATACGTTACCTCGTTGCTCTGCTCGTGGTGGTCCAATTTAGCTTTTTCTAATTTTTAATGATGGACTGTTATTTGGTGCCATATTTTTTATATAATTTTGTGATATGTGAAAACGGTTGGGTTCTCTCCCGCACAACTTTTACCAAGACAAGCGAGCGAGAACACGTGGCGACATCGACTTATTAAAATACTTTTGATGAAAATTCCTCTGTTTGTGTGATGGTAAAAAGAGGAATCAACAATTAGCATCGTTAACTATTTTCCAAGAATTTCATAAATAATTATAAATTAGCATTTATAAAAATTTATTTTTATTTTATACAACTGCATTACACAGACTCTAAATATAAAGAAAGATCTGCCTCTGATTTTTCCTACAATAGGAAGTAGGGAAACAACTGCATCGGATTCATCATGAATATGTTACAAGCTGTGAGTGACCTTGGTGCAAATAGATGAAGCACTTTTTTGCAAAATTGCTACTTTACTTCTCCTGCAAGTTTGTGACTTTTCGTAAAAAATATAAATAAAAATAAGTTTATAATAGTATATTGTTTTTATATTGAAAAATAAATCAAGTTGTTTCATGAATGTTTTGTGTTGAAACTGTTAAGCTGCAGTGTTAACGGAAGTTCTTCAAAAATATTATATAAGTGTTAAGGAGCTTATATTTAAGCAGCAACTGACTGTTTTGATAAAATAATAAAAGAATAATCCCGTTTCTATGTGATCAAACATTGAAACGGGATTAGTTTTTTTTTTATTGAGAACCTTTAAGAGGTCCCGTCGCTCTCTGTGTGGTATAATCTGCTATTTTGCGTATAATAGTAGGGATTTTCGTACAAATGTGATATTTCAAACCTATATCCAAAAGTCTCCTAATGCCATGAGTTGCTCGTCATAGACCTATGTAAACTTGCGAATGCAAAGTCTGTACAATTCCATATTCTTAATGACCAACCATAATGTGTACCTCGCTGCCGTATGGACTTTACAAAAATGTTAACTAGTTTTATAACGTTCAAACAAAATTCATGGCGTTAAAAAAAATTAATAGCAATTAAATCTGTATCATTTTTGTGAATAATATAGTTTTGAGACATACCATAGTAATGCGATGGGTTTCAGCCTCTATAAAAATGTTGTATTGCTCACTATGATACGTAGGATTATGCCTTCTAAATAAGCCAACTTTTCCATTTGAACATGGAGGAGTTACGCACGCGTGTAAGTACTTGACTTCATTGCGCCCGAGTTACTGAATGTATATATGGTTTTGGGAAATTTGTTTCATATTTCTCAACGTAATTTTAAACATTTACCAATAGAATTGTGTAACTGTACTTCACGATAGCCAATAAAATGTGAGTATTAACCATTAATATTAGAGTAAACTAATATATGAATAAATAGGACTAATATATCCGTATTAGGCCTACTCATTTTGTTCCAAATTATCTACTTAGAAACAAAAATAAAAATTTAATTATTGTGAAAAACATCTCAATGGTGACATTTAAAGATATATTTATGAAATGAAATTGCCTAAGTATTTAAAAATAACTTGGTGCACTTTAAATTTTCAGTTAAATACAAACTTTCATACAAACATCGTTTCGATCCAGAACAAATTTAAAAAGATATTGTAGATTTTACAAACTACTACTCTTGAAACTTGCAAGTGAAAATGTAAAGTGAGTTTCTGCTGCCTTTTACCTATTAAGCCGTAACCCGGTTAACTTACTTCAAGTGAAACGAGACTTGTTAATTAAAAAACATTTGCTATTGAAAGTTTATTAACAAGTTTTTTATATAATTTTATGTTGCTTTGGTAGAATGGAGTAGTACATAATCTGAAAATTTTCATTTTTTTATATGTTTTACGAAGAATACTCTATAAAGCATTAAATCTTCTAGAATACTTCTACCCCAAAAGTCACTGTAAAAAGTTGTACAATGTTATTCTATGTTACTACAGTACATTTCTAACAACAGAAAACCTAAACCGCTATCAATAAATATTAGTTTATGCATCTCAGTTAAAAAACGATAGACTAGGAGGCACACATGATAGAATGCAAACATGAAGTAATTTATGTGGCTAATGAATACTGCTTACGGTAATACTTTTCAAACATTGTTAACGGCGCTATACATTAACTTCTCGTAGTGAGATGTAAAATTAAAAACGTCACCTTTGCAAATGGGCTACAAGGAAAGAATCCTTATCAGACATAAAAATATCCTATATTTTCTAAGGTTCATTGTAGTAAAGCAAAAAAAACGCATTTGTTCAAACACATTATTTAATTATTCTTCAAGCACTAAAATTTGTGCTATTGCGGATGCCTATTGTAATGTCTGCTAGTCAACATTTGGGCGGTTAATGAATAATAGGATGATAATATTATTGCGTGATGCGTAACTATATAAATATACATTATGTTGAACTAAACTACACATTAAATATTTATTTTTTAACTACGAATAATAACAAAACGCGTTGTTGATTGTCAAAATCGTATAATTCAACTTCCAAACTGATTTATGTTCCTTTATATCAGCAGTCCTAAAAGCGCAAACTTTATGTATTGTCAAGTACGCTTTTTATTGGAATGGGTTTTAATTTGTGTCTTTGTGCAGAAGTGATACAAGAGTTATTTTTTGCATTGCGACTGAATCCTACGTAGATTATAAATGAAAAGTTTGTGAGAATAGACATTTGTTTATTACTCGTTCATGCTATCTAGTAAAATATAAATAAGAAATATTTTAAATTATTATGTATTAAGACCGACGTCGCTTAATAACAAAGGATGTGGGAAAGGGTAAGTTATAAATGACTAAAACACGGCTTTCAGTACAGTTTCGTTTTATAGAACAATCGATTATATTTTGTAAAAGGAAACTATATTGAAAGCGATTTCTTCAAGAAGGATTAAGAAGTAAGATAACAGAGAGTTTTCAGTGAACTGTTTAATAATAATGTTGTATTTTCCTGAATAACCGGGTTTGAAAGTAAGAGATATTATTAATCTCGTATTCTCTCGTCTATACTTACATTTACCCGATTCATTCCCGTCTTTTAATATTCTCTTTCTAATTAAATTTCTATGAAGAAGTTAAACTTTTCTTTGTTATTGGTTTTAATAGACAATGTTCTGATGTACATTATGTCAAGATTTATTACGCCTACACATTCCAAGAATGAAATAGATTTTAGACCTCCAAAATGGTTGCCTCTCCTTAATAATTAAATAGTATAATATAAGATACTCTTTTCATTGAAATCCGTTAACTTAACTTAATTGTTTCGATTAAGAATACTCCAAACTTCGGACTAGAATTTGTTTTAACTCAATTTTCAAACTACTTGATTGTTTCTGCCATTACACCCTTGGATTTTCTAAAGAATAACTTTGTATAGATACATTTAAGGAGTACAATTTATTTATCTGTTTAATTCATTAATTTTATTAAATTTTATCATATACTAAATTTTCAGTTCTTAAATATCTCAACGACCAACTTTACTTATATTAATAAAATAAAATGTACTACCATTCGAAAATAAATTATCAATAGTGGTTTAGAGGAGTTGACTCCATGAATCAAGGAGAGAAAATTTGAAGTATCTAAGGTAATATTTATGAATTTTAATGTATTTTAAAGAACTTTTGTGATCGTGACACCTCAATAAACATAGATAATATTTAATCGCGTTTACTTAGCTATCAATTAGCCTGATATTAATTGTCAAGTAAGAAAAATAATCTATAACGTCGTAGGTCCCATTTCAAAAGCAGTATTGTGTTCTGGTTTTAAAAGCGCCGTAGCCAGAATAGTTAGTAGGTAAACCAGTCATAACATACTTCGTCTTATGGTAAGCAGTGCGTTAGTGATACCCATGTTATTGCCAATATCCATGGGTGTCGGTGACCACTTTCCATCAGGTGACCCAATTGCTTGTATGCCTTCTGTAGCCATATGAAAATACATGTTACATATACGTTGGAGATAGATGGCTCCAATATTTGTGATAGGCTGTTGTTGTGTGTAACACTGTGATAGCATGTTTAAATCGCATTTCTACATCAATGGTAATGGTTGAACAGTCGTCTTCATAAGGTTTTTTTTCACTGTCTTATATCTCGCATTAGCGCAACTATAACAAGCCGAATATAAACGAAAACTTTTTACGAAATTTGCAACTTTTCAAAATAATCCTCTGCATTTCTAAGTCTTTAAAATATCCACCTGACATTACCTATAATACAGCATAGCAAAATAATCAATACATAATTAAAACGTCAATATACGTTACACCGCTATTTCCGAAGTTCTCGTTAAGATACTTTTGACTACGCGTTCAGCTAAATAATTTTTTAAACGAGTTAACACTCGAGGGGCTTAGACTTCATCGATTACAAGTGGATGCTACTTGTTTACTCTAAGAAAGTTTATCCTAGAGTTGCCAAGAATGGTGATTTGGAGAAGTTAATATCTCTTCTTCCAGGAGTAACGTATTAAGTAAGTGGTTATTTTCTGAAGCTGAGACAATATGCGATGATTTTCGTTTGCTGCAAACGAGTGTTGAAAATCTTGTTTTTATCCATAACAAGTTACCCCTGTTCAATTTCACTCAGTAAAGCAGCCATATAATCGTCAGTGACATGATTTTTATTTTTTTTCATAATAAGGTTTTCGATGTTGCGCCGAACAAAACTTACTATCCGGGCGAATACCGAATACCAAAAAAGTGGCTGAATAGACCGAATACCTAAAAGAAGCCGAATATTTCTGTTATCTTTAGTTTATTCAATTTTAATTTTAACATTCAAATTATTTTAACTCTGTATGATTTTTACCATTAACGAATTAACGTAAAATTATGGTCTTAAACGACAAGTGAAAGAGCACCTACTTAGCGAAATATCACCAGATAAATAAAATTGTCAGACATACTTATTATTATATATGTATATTTAAGTATTTACATTACTCTGTACATTTCGTGCACAAAGATTAAAAAAAAAAATAACTTTAAAACTTAAATAAGCCAAATCCAATCAAACCCAGTTTTACTAACGATGAGAATTACGAGCAGCTATAGATTTTAAGTGTCCTGTACACCAAAAACATTTTAATTTAATTAGTTTTCTTACACTTTATTTCTTTACAATATTTTAAGTTAAAGGTTGTTCTCTAATACACAGCTATTCTTTAATATATAAAAATTAAAACGGACACTGTGCGTTACTCTAATCTGTACAAAATATTTATAGCTCAGTTTGATGGTTACAATTCGTAATACATTATTTTCATGAAATTTCACCTTGCGGTTTTAATATTAAGTAGTACTAACAAAATGAAAATTATAGAAAATAGTAAAACAGAAATCTGTAAAAACATGCGCATATTTTTCTATATACAAGTTTGAACTGCCTCCAAGCCTAGTGGTATGGGCGTGCTGAAACCGGAGGTCGGGTTCGAATCCTGCGGGACGCAACAAATTTTCATTGTTGTTTCCTAGTTGGTTAGGGCAATTTGGGCCGATCACCAATTGTCTGAAAGTAAGATGATCCATCGTCGGATGGGCATGTAAAAGTCGGTCCACCCACCAACCCCATTGGACCAGCGTGGTGGATCGGTCCAAACCCCCTAATGGATAGGGGTGTATTAGGGAAGGCTTATGGACTAAAACAGGCTGATGATGTGTGTGTGTGTGATGTGAAGTTTGAACAAAGTAACATTTCAATTTTCGTGTTGAAGCAATTGTTTTCTGTGTAGGACTCTTGAACATTTGCCGTGCAACTGCCCATTAGATTAATAGAGGTGGCTGCACCAAAAGCCAATAACATTAAGTAACGAAACTGGGTCACTTCTCTTACGCCAGGTGCATTAAACGATCTTAGCCCGGGGCATAGAGACAAATACTTGTAGATGGCTAGATGCAGTGTTATATTTGCACGAACCTGTTCATGAACAATTTACCTAATATGTAACCTGTAATGTATCTTAAAATTTTGTAAGAATCACAGATAAGATAAGTCTAAAAAAATTCATCTAAAAAATGAATGAAGAATGTTGTAGTAAAAGGGGGTTAAAATAATTTTTATATTCAATGAAGTTATTTGCAAAGTAAGTTCTCAATTACGTCATATTTTTTTTATTTTGAAAAGCTGTGGTATATTATTCAGCTTCATGCTTAAGTTTAGTGTGCAAGAATATGTATCGTCCGTAGTTACATATCTCAGAATCATTATAAAATAATAACCGGTAATTAACTTCAAGAATATTTAATTACTTGTTGCTTTTAAATAAAAACTTTCGCTATGAAATAATAAATAACGGCTATTTATACAAAGCATATAAACAAAGCTGGTTAACAGCATTATGACGACCTGAGTAGTGTAGTGCAGTAGCGTGATAAAACTGTTGTATACACCGAAGCCGCCGTAATGACTAGGTAAGGACGACGAGACTCAGGGCAGTGAGCACACTACAATAGAGTCTTAAACTATGAGAATAATTGTAGGTACAAGCCGTGATAAATCCAAAAATAAATTCAAATATGCATAAACCACAAATGTAGCATTAATTAGACGATTTGACATAAGTCCAGCATTCTATGACACCCCTCAATTTCTTTTGCTGGCTCAGCTTTTAAGATTTTAGTGCTCATCCAGCGAAGTTTAAGTGGCGAACTGGTATAAATTCAAATCCATTAAAATTTTACTATTCTAATCTTGATGATCGACCCTTTGTCAACTCTGGTCTGGAAAAAAAATTTGAATAATTTACTCAGTGTTTTTTTAAGCGTACTGAAATAACATTTTGAGCTATTATATCTTGTAGAAATGTTTGTAAGGTTATTTGTTTATTCTGTACGAATATTGTACAAACTCAGACACAAAGCTTATAGCATTAAATATGAAAAGCAAAAATTGTAACACGTTCACTTATCGCTTAATAATGATTTCTACTAGGATTATTCCCATTTTAAAATTTAGACGATTTTCTAATCCCATGATGTTTTTTATTCCCATCCGAGAATTATTGGTGAGGTGATTGATTAATACTGCACTAACAAACCTAAAACAGCACATTCTAACTAAGTATTTACAGTGAGTGATTTTAATGTTTCTGTAGACTCGTCCATGGTGTTTCTCTAGTAGATATTCTGCAAACAGGGGAAAACACTTACAACAAATACAATGTATATTACACGATAATTTTGTTCACTCTTGAACCTTAATATAGTTGTTAGTTTAACTAAATCTTTTACGAATGAACAAAATCTGAAATTATTAGTGAACGACGTAAAGACACTTTTAATTAACTCACAATAAATTAACGTTAACAACGTTTCACGATATGACGTAACTTGACGCTAATAAAAGACTTGATTAATGCTCTCCGTGCGACGCGTGTTAACGGGAGCTATTCAATTATACAATCCCCAATGTTATGTTAATATTTGCTTGAATCTTGATTAGATACCTTAAATAGATGTTCCGCTGAAAAGTTCACGGCCCCCACTTATAACCAAATAACTTATTGAAAAATTTTAAGGCAAATTTCAAAAGCTAATACACAATGCTGATCATGCAAAAAATAATTACATTTTCTTCAAGCTTGCTAAATTAGTCCACTCGATTAAGTAATCTCTCAGTCAAGGAGACATGTAATGTATAAACAATCTTAATCGTAGATAAGACTATGGCTTTTCGGAAAATATTTCTCACTCTACCAAAATTTAACCTTGAATTTATTTGATATTAAATATTTAATGGGAAATATTTGAATTGCAAGGCACATTAACTATATGAAGAAATGAAATTGGAACCAACTATATATGTATGTATGTAGAACATTATAGTCATATTGTAATATAAAAACATATAATTTCAAATAACTTGAATGACAACAAAGAACAATTTTTACCGTCTTCCTGACAAGCTTTAATATATGTTGACTTTTATTTGTTCTATTATTTTTTTATAAGTGGTCCTAAACTTTTGACAGAATCTACACTACTTGAATGCGTATACTACCAGTCTAATACGTATAATGATGAGAGACTCGTTATGGTGTAATCGATTTCTCTGAACACCCACCACCGCTGAGAGCTAAGCAAGTCTTATGCCTATACGGGTCATCGGGCTCATGGGTAGTTGCGTTTTTTATACGACAGTAGAGAGTAATAGAAGTGTTAGCATATTTTGTTTTTGCTTAATACGCTTTTGTTACCAGCATTTAATTCATCATCATCATCATCACCAGCCTTTGATAGTCCACTGCTGAACATAGGCATCCATTAGGGGGTTTTGGACCGTATCCCACCACGCTGGTCCAATGCGGGTTGGTGGGTGGACCGACTTTTTACATGCCCATCCGACGCATGGATCATCTTACTTTTCAGACAATTGGGTGATCGGCCAAAATTGCCCTAACCAACTAGGAAACAACAATGAAAATTTGTTGCGTCCTCGCAGGATTCGAACCCACGACCTCCGGTTTCTAAAGCAAACGCCTATACCACTAGAGCAAAAATTTCATATATTCGCGCTCCCGGACAAGCGCGTACTTATGACAGTGGTCAAAGGACTGCCTAAGGAAATTCTTTGCTCTGAGATAGCATCTGCTATCAAAGAATTAAATATTCCCGCCCTATCGGTACAACGCATGTACCACCCACGCACCAAACGCCCTTACGGGATAGTGCTGGTTACGCTAGAGCGCTTGAAGGAAGGCAAGCGCATTTACAATATCGATCAACTATGTATGTGTTATCAGCCGTATCTCTTTTGAGCGGCCACATTGCAACGGTCTCCCAGGGCAGTGTCATAATTGCCAGTTATTCGGTTTCACTTCGCGGAACTGTTTAGCCAGCCCCCGTTGCATTAAATGCCTCGGGGATTAAAGCACCGCCGATTGTCCCAGACCGAAGGACAAAGAAGTCCTCGCCACTTACGAACCCCCTGCGTGCGTAAACTATCGCAATCACGGCCACACGGCCAACTCTTCCAGGCAACCACCACCCAACCCATCCTCTAGCATCACATTCCCACACCTCCGTCCTTCCAATGCTTGGCAATTCCGCCCCGCGTGGCAACCGCCAGCACCGGAGCCGACTCGAGCGCACAGCGGCCCGCCGCCGCCTCAAATCGTCAGCATGCTAGCCATAGCAATGGCAGCACTGGCAATTATTGTAGTTGTAAATGTAGTTTAGGTAAACCTTATGTTATGCTATGGAAATCGCTTTATAATAACGTGATGCAACATAATTGAGCATTTATAAGAATACGTGTCATCAGGCTATGCAAACGCAATGAATAGAAGCTCAATATGTTCAGTAAACAATAGTTGTCACTCTAGTGTCTGTGAAACGTTATTACGGAATTCCATCTGTCATATATTCATGGGGGTATTCATAGTAAACCTAATAATCTTACATAGTACATATTATCTATGGTAAACATATTATATATGTAGCGTTATGGGATAGGGTACCAAGGAAAGGTATAGTATAACAATAATTACATGGGCAAGAAGTACAAGGCTTATGTACTTCTTGCTTTATGCGGTGCGCTGTGGGTAAAAGTGGTCACTAAGCTACCGCGCTAAAATATTTCTTTAGTCAAAGCCATCATCAGGCCGCCCTTATTACGCTGCATAAAAAATAATTCACCAATTTTTACTTTGCTCAAGAAATTACGATACATATATATTATAGGACTCCTGCCCCCTCTGAATTATTTGGCCATTTGTTGTCCAATAAAACAGAAATAAGCACAATTAAAACTGTTGGCCTCAATCTTATTGTTCAACTTAGGCAATTGCTTCACATCTAACATAACAATAGTATAAATAAAACTACATAATAAATATTTTACACTCATTAGGTCGTTCTAACTCCCAAAATATTAAGGGATCAACATAATAAAAGTGCTTCTTTTTGATGTCTTTATAACTTCCCTTTTAGTGAATTAGTTTCGAAAAATTTTGTTGGTTGGAAGCTATATATGTATGTTTTGAAGTGTATTTGAACCATCATCATGATCATCATCAGCCTTTGAAAGTCCACTGGACATAGGCCTCCCCTAATACGCCCCTATCCATTGGGGGGTTTTGGACCATATCCCACCACGCTGCTCCAATGCGGGTTGGTGGGTGGACGGACTTTTTACATGCCCATCCGACGCATGGATGATCTTACTTTTCAGACTATTGGGTGATCGGCCCAATTTGCCCTAACCAACTACGAACAACAATGAAAATTTGTTGAGTCCCCGCAGGATTTGAACCCACGACCTCCGGTTTCTATAGCACACGCCCATACGACTTGGTTACGGAGGCAGTTTTTGTAAGTAAGCGTAAGCGTAAGCGTTTTTTAAATAAAAAAAATAATAGCGCTGTTCAGCACAATACGAGATTAATGAAAATACTTATATGAACTGCAAATCATGGACTGATCTAACATAAGTAAAATTTTATTAGTTATGTTAACTACTTTAGAAAAATTTTTATTAAAAAAATTCTATCTGTATAATTTTGATTAGCGCAAGGATTTTCTAACGACGTAAATCTGAAACTGAAAAAAAAATAACAATTACATCCCTAGAAAGAATATATTATTTATGAGTGAAAACATTTATGGAACCGCATTCGTTCTAATTTATTTTAGGTTGGTATCAGTTCAGGAGAATTGTTACGACCTTATAATAAAACGTCAGGCTATTACAATTTATGGATAAATGCTCGTGAATAATGCCTCGTTTATCATATTAATTTTCAGTGGATTACATCTGTCCCTTTTTGAGCGCTTACCGAAAGGAAGATTTGTTTAAATTAGCGCGTTTTTACGTATGTTACATCGTTAATTCACTACTTTTGCTTAATGGCAATGGTTTTCATATGGTTCTATTTTTATGATAAATAGTTTTAATATGTACAAATTGGTCAAAGAAAATCAAAATGTTGTGCTTATAATTTCAAAAGGTGTCTAAACCTAAAAATAATCACTAACACAAAGTTGGCCAAAATATTACATTTAAATTTACGACAAAAGATATGATAACACCATATACATCTCTATTTTATTAATATTATGATTAAATAAACAGAAATTTATAAAGTAAACTGGGTTTAAAAATGCCTCAATCATATTTAATCAAGACACACTGACGTTAAAACTATGACATTGACTGAATTCGAAGTATGTCATATTTTTCATTAAAAATAATCAATCGATTCGACTTTTTAGCAGTTTACAAAATAGCTGCTGAAACTGTATATAAGCTGCCAAAACTTGACAACTTTAAAATTATTCATTGAAGTTATTCAGTTCAGTTATATATGGACAATATATATGCGTGTTAATATCGATGCAGTATTAGTTCCCAGAGTTTAAATAATACCGATGTTGCATTAACTCGCAGTTACAGCTCGCAACAATGCGCCGCCCCACTTACAGGAAACGTGTCACATGTAGAACATGTGTACTCAGTCGGCGCTCGGGCACAATGGAGGTAGTTGGCGTTGTTGTTGCGCATCCATTGTTAGCTCCCTTGTAATACCTTCCTTGGAGACTGTCGCAGTCACGAAACAGATCATTCATCCATCAACCGAATCAAGGTTTTTGTGATTTATTGTCTACTTGTGTTGTAATAAACGTATCATTACGTTTGAACGAATAGGTTTTGTTCTTATCCACGTATCAACATAGCTTCGTAAATAAAATAATACGCTGGTTTATCTGTGTTAATGTTGATCTAAGCACGCATTGAGAATTTCAAAATATATTTATTGCAAATATTTTTTAGATGTGGTGACTCATATAGTATTTTATATAGTTATGAACAAAGCAGATATATAGAACCACTTACGCGGGCAAACTAATCTATGCCTAGTAGATTACCAAATACCGTATTAAAATTATTAATACGTTCCCGTGTAAAACTGTTTAAAACATAACTCCTTTATTGACGTATAATAATTTGCTTAATTTTGGTGCTTTTTTTTTGTTCCTTTTACTTCAAATAGATACGTCTAAACCAGCCGCAAAAGACAATTCACTTCCAGGCTAGGTAGTTAAGGAATTTTATTTGATATTTAAACTTATCTGACTAGAAAATTTTTGCTATTCACATAAGATAACTATTAATAAACAATGTGCTATTGATTTCATTATTGCTATACTAGATATAGGTAATTTTTTTTAATTATATAAATATTAATCTGTCTTATTGTTTGCTTGCCTGCTCACCTCTTACCTATAAAAAAAAATAAAAAAGACATAGGTTACTTACCTTTAATGTTCCTGTTTAGGAGAACAAAAAATAATAATTAGTTTAATTAATTGGTTAAATGCACGTATATTGAGCACCACACTTCGGCAAAAACTATTCTAACATTTTATCTTCCACTACTCAGAAATTTAGGTTCAAATAAACAAAGAAACACAATACAGAAAGACAACAATCGGGTCGTTTAATGTCCCGAATTGGGTTCTTGCAAATACTTTTGAGCTTGAAAGCATTCCATCTTATGCTCTCTGCCTCCAGATAATGTTTTGTATATCGATTAACTAAACTACGAGAGATCGTACTTTATGTTATATTAAGATTATTTTATGTAGGAATTTAATGAAGCAAAATACCCGCGAACATATTATTACGTACATACGAGTACTCCTTAATAATAATATAAACGCCATTAAATCATAACTCGTATAAGGTTATTTTAGGCTGTGTTGACAGTTGTATCAATTACCAATTTTTATTTTTCTATTATTACGGTGTTATGGTATTAGGGCCGTATATCAAACACAAATAAAAAAATTCTATATCAAATTTTGATTCTGTTGAGTTTTTATAAATGTCAATCTACTGCAAAACAGGACTAGTATTCATACATATTCAAGTTAATACATTAGTATACAGTTACACATTTTGTTTTCTTTGCCTTCTATGACTCCATAACATTTGGCGGTCTCCTATATCGGCAAGAATCAGACAGAAATTTATCAGCATTAGCAGGCCATTACTAAAATAAAACCAAATTGCTATTTTTTTCTTATTTACTCATATAATATATATAATACGTCGATAGTGTTGGGCATAATAATTTTTAAAAGTGTCACTTGATTAATATAAAAAGGTGATAGGCGGACTGTTGGCCGCAACATTAAAAGGTTCCCATCACTTGTGGCGCTTGAGAGCTCGTCCGCCCGAGTTGATATCACGGCCTGATGCCTCGTGTTCGTTGACCCACGTGACCCACCTGCCCTTTATCCATAAATATTTTGAAATAGTAAATAACCATTTGTTTCTTTTTAAATAAGGCTTGAATTATTTGCCTTTAAAAATTATCTGCTGTTTACTTTATACATGCACGTAATTTTAATCTCTAACACTAGGGGCAATATATTAATCGGATAATTCTTTAAAGTACGTTCAAGTATTATAAATCCGGAAAAAATAACTATGACCTTGTGTCAAAATGTGTTAGAAATATACATTTATATAAAATTACTATATCATATAACATGGACATAAATTTAATAAAATACATACAAAGTACAATATAAAGTCTCGTTTGCTATATTATTCTTCGTATAATGTATCTTTAAAATAAAATTGTATCTATTAACTGCAAATTAAAAATTAACAGTTGATTCATTTCCGACACAGGTCAGAGAGCATACATGAAAGCACAACAACAACACGACACCTGCTTTTTTACATACGCTTAATCTCTGTTAGGAAGAAGCTCTTTGCTATTGAAACTGTCCTGGCTCGCTTAATCAAATAAGTATTAGTTTATTTCTTATTGCTAATAAGTGAATTGGTACTTTTTGTAAAGGGAATAAAAAGACATGGTTGTAATTCTTGAAAGCATTAGAATTATATATTAACATTGTGGTCACGCTACTGGCTTCGTCCGCAAAGATGTATCTAATTGGGTGTTAAAATATAATTTAATGTGTAAATAAAAAGGCCATAGAATCCGTTAATTTTATTCAACAATGTGAGTTATATGTAAATAAAAAAACTAATTATGTTTATTTAACATGTAAACAGATAGATTCTGTTACAACGACGTCCGTCTCATCATGTGAAAATTTTAATTTAAGTGGCATCTAAAACAACATAAAGGAATGCCTTCGATATTAATATCAGCAATCTTTGATTTTATGAACAGAGCAAATCCTTAATAAAATGAGTTTATTGTACCGTAACTTTTTATATGTACGCACCATCCTTTCTTATTTTGCTCTAGTAACTTGCTTAACACATCGTGATTTAATAAGAGAAGTACAAATTACCAAATGACAGAGTAAATACAAAACGAGTGCAAAGAAATTGCTTTGTTTCGGCACCTGGTGCCGACCAAAATGCCTAAGTTAAGCTCCCTGTAATTAAAACCAATAATCCAACCCAAACAGGTGCGGCTCGCATTCTAAATAAATTACCTGAAGCAAGGCAGGAACGTGCAAATTGTTGCACCTGCAAAAACAATGGCGCTCCTGACAACGACGCCTATTGTCTCACATGTGGTTCCCAGTAATGACACTCAATTATAGGATAATATTAAACTGGCCCTATTAGTATTGCAACAAATAGATATCGTAGAATTAGGCGTATTTTGGACAAGCTCCGCGCCGCCAAAGACGGCATCCAATGAATGACCGCTCTATCACAGCATGTGCGCCTCTTACAGGCCATGGGCAATCTAAAAATTAAATAAACGCACAGACACAAGGCCGTAGGTTTCCGTAAATAAAGATGGCAATTCCTCGCGTAGGTAGGCCAAAACCGCATTCACTAGTCGTTTCTTGCTATAACGCAAACGGTTTTAGAGATCAGAAGGCAGAAATCACTAAATTCATCCAAGATTATAAAATAGACATATTTTTGGTACAAGAGACTCATCTTTAACCAGCAACACGCGATCCCAAGATAAGCGGATACAATATTATTAGACACGATAGGCTGTTAGCCCCAATGGGCGGTACTTAATCTATTATAAAAGATCCCTGCACATAACATCAAAAGAAGTGCCATTACTCACAAATTTAGAAGCTTCGAGCGTGCATGATCGCACTTAACGGCCATAAGCCGCTTGTACTTGCCTCAGTGTATCTCTCGCCGCTAAAAACTATGTTAAATCAGACCTTGAGCTGCTTCTCGGCCTAGGGTCCATCAATATTACTCGCTGGTGATTTTAATTGCAAACACCGCGACTGGAACGAAGCAGAAACAACTCAAATGGCACTAATATTGCAGGGTCTCGAGGAGGTACTCAACATTAATATAATAGCCCCCGAGACCCCAACTAGATATCCATCAGACAGTAGAGGGTCGCCTAGCACCCTAGATCTATTTATTCTAAAGGGTGTCTCACTCGATGTCGTATCAATAGAGACACTACACGAATTAGATTCTGACCATAGGCCGGTTTTATGTAATTGGGCCAAGACGCCGTTCGGTCCCTAGACTAAAACCGTAGTATTGGCATCGCCTTGAGGCTAAACTCAAGGCAATGAACCCCCAGAATTGTGAAAACATCCCAGATGTAGTTTGTAACCTAGATCAGGCAAACGATGCCATTAACAACATAAAGTCACACATCTCATCGGCCATTGAAGAGTCCGAAAGAACGGTGAAAGTCACGGCCGACCGGAACTTTGGCCCGCCTTTCGACATTCGATGTCGATAAGAGACAAAAATGCCGCGCAACGAGCGTACGATCGCTATCGGTCCGAAACAAACCGAGCATTATTTAGGTATTTACAGCTTCAGGTTAGAGAACGCATTAAGACGCACCGCGAAACTTCGTGGCAAAACCTAACGGAAGAATTAGAGCCATCGCATGTTGCCTACTGGCAATTAGCCCGAAAACTAAAGTTAGGTTCACGCGATTCAATTCCGCCGTTATCCCGTCCTAACGGTGGCTTATTAGCCTTCGATGATTTCGAAAAAGCCGAATGCTTAGCGGACACACTAGAGTTACAATGCACGCCATCTCGCGTACACACCGACACGTTTCATCTTGCGGAGGTGGACCGTGAAATCGGCCGTAGGGCGGTCTTACCACCAGAGGGCGAACGCTTAAAACTAGTGACCCCGGAGGAGGTCAAAGATATTATTAAGGGTCTTAAGCCCCGATCGGCACCTGGCCCAGACCGTATCAGTAATAAGACATTAAAACTTTTACCAGGCCCGATTATTTGTCTACTAGCGAGCATTTTCAATGTACTTCTAGCCACTTGTTCCTTCCCTGACGAATGGAAGGAGGCCATTGTTACCGGCATACCAAAGCCTGCTAAGTCCACTTAAACCAACCGACAAGTTATCGTCCAATCAGTCTCCTCAACTGCATGGGGAAATTGATGAACGCATAATCTTGTCGAGGTTAAAGGATTACGTTTTTCCAATGGCCTCCCTATCAGACGAACAATTCGGGTTCCGTCCTGAACACTCCTGCTCCGACCAGGTTTATCGCCTCTGCACAGAATACATTCCGACGGGCCTAAACAAAACAAAGTCAGGGCCTTAGATCCCATTACACGGGGCTGTTCTATTCGATGTCGCGAAGGCATTCGATAAAGTCTCGCACAACGGCTTACTCAAGTTATACTCTTTGAATGTGCCTGACAGACTTGTGCACATCATACAAGTCCACCTTTCGAATCGCTCTTTTCCATATCGAGTAGAAGGCACCCTCTCAACCAGACGCTCTTCACAGCGGGCGCCTACAAGGCTCCGTTCTTTCTCATCTGTTATTCACGTTATACACTAGTGATATTCCTAAAAGCTCTAATGTTAACCTTTGCGGCTTTTCGCAGACGACACCGCCGTCTATTACCCCTCTTCCTCACCATCCCTTATCACCAGTAAACTCCAATTGCAATCAATAGCCTAGGCGATGGGTTTCGCAAATGGAGGATTGATGAATCCCGAAAAGTGGTAGCAATATACTTTAATCGGTCTTCTGTCAGAACTGACCTCACTCGTCCTACCACACGTCCGTTCCAAAACCGCACATAATGCTCGATGTAGACAAACACTGGGCAATTGAACCTTTACGGCAAACCGATCCCTGGGGAGAAGAAAGCAAATATTTAGGTGTTACTTTGACAGTAACATGAGCTTCAAAAGCACGTCAAAGATGTTAGGAGAAAAGCCGCTTATGTCTCGCATCGTCTCTACTATCTTAACAACAAAAATAGAAAATGCCTCTTAATTACAAACTTTTATTATATAAAGCTTGATACGGCCGATAATGACATATGCTTTGCCAATCTTTTGCCCATATATCCTCCCACCACTTAAATCAACTACAGGTGGTGCAAAATAAATTTTACGACGAGCTACTGGAGCAGAGCTTATCAAAGAAATGTCGACTTGCACAGCTATTGCAAGATGCCGACATT
The DNA here is from genome assembly GCA_029286875.1 of Lamproptera curius. Taxonomy (NCBI): domain Eukaryota; kingdom Metazoa; phylum Arthropoda; class Insecta; order Lepidoptera; family Papilionidae; genus Lamproptera; species Lamproptera curius. The sequence goes on along the minus strand of JAGSMT010000405.1, from coordinate 26,564 downwards.
ACGCGCTCGTTTTAAAAACACTATCAAAAATTCTTTGAAAGAATAGAAACGCAAAAGAACCCTCTGATGGTAAGCGCTGCAAATTATCACGCCCTATTATACCCAGATGCCTCTAGTAGGAAACGACGTCCCGTAATTTACTCTTAGACCCAGATGAAGAAGGGGGCTTAGGAATTCTGGACTCTCCAAGGGTCCCGCCACACGATACTACACACACAAGTAGGGATAACACACACACACTTTTAGGTCTACCTCGCTCAAGAGCACGGCGAGACCAACACACCGCGTACGACGATACACCTCGTTACAGGGTGGTTCTCACCGCCTCCGGCAATCGATTAAACAGTCGACCGAACGTCGCCGCCTCGGTCCGTATACCGAGCGTCGATGATCCTTAAGCGACTTCTTCAAAATCAACCCACGCATCCTAAATGCGTGTGGCCACTTCTTTAATGTTTTGGTCACCAAGTTCGAGGGATCTCGCAATCCTCCGAACTCAGTAATAGATGAAGCTTCACACAGACACAGGTCTAGAAGCATAACTTCGAATACATAAGACATAAGACGAAGACCAAATGACAGAGCGCCTCCAGCAGCGGTCCCGACCGCACGTGTTCGCCGCAGTCTCAAGCTCGCCACGCAGTATTCATCGTCCGCCGCCGTGAAATCGTCACGCTGCGCCATCTGCGTTTTATGAGTGCACTTGCGCTCATAGAGCCTTTTGTCGCACCGCTGACGTCATCGCGGTTGGAATTTATTGCGCTACCTCAAGCGGTCGGCTTGTGCACGGCTGTGTTTTGCAACTCAATTGCCCAACACAACTGTGTTGTTAACCGCTTTTAGCAAGCGCAAATATTGATTCTTAGGGTTAATTATCTTGTTTCTTGGCCGAACTTGTTGTTTTTACAACTATACTAGGCCCCTGAACGTTTTAAAATTCTGTTTCTAGTTTCAGAACAAGCCAGACACACCTCCCTGCTGTACGGCAGGGCGGTAAGGATTCTACGCCTGGTAACCACCGGGACTTACAGATTGCGTTGGATGACGCAAACAATGTCTCGCCTCAGCTAGACAAGACACAATCGGCATAATGGTCGACCGGGAGCTCTCTACTCGCTTTGGTCTCGACACCAAGGCGATTAGCGAAAAGCTCGGTCGAAAATTATATATGAAGTTCACCGACGCCGTGCACATGCTCATTTCTGAGTATCTTCCCCACCATTCGACCACCCTAGTCCTACCTCAACGCCCGGACCGTCCAGGCCATTCCCTGAAGATGATAGCGACGACAATTATGTCGAAATTAGCATCCGCACGGAATCGGACATGGAGGTCGAGGCAATTCAAAGCTCCAGATCCAATCCAGATGACGGCTTCAAAATCGTCAAATCCAAGAGAAAGCGCAAGGTGCGCACGTCATCACCCGCACCCGTCCTTCCCGTCAAGGCTGCAAGCCTGACATCCCCACCACCTGCCCTCAGCAGGTTCCGAAACCGTCGTCCTCCTAGGCGACAAAAACCCCAACCATCCGTCCCGCCGATCCTAGGCGCCCCCCGGCCCCTCGCCCCGCCCAGCCGTCCCAGCCTTCCCAGGCATGGCTACCTGTAGGGAAACGCCCACCGCCCATTTACCTCTGCGAGAAGGAGAAATGGGTCGAGATTCGCTCGGCCCTATCGAATAGATTCAAATTTGAGGCCTCTGATAGCAATCAGGGGACCAAATTACAGCTCGAAAATTCCGACAATTTTAGGAAGGTGACCTTATTCCTTAGGGAAAAGGAACACCAATAATATCACACATTCGCGCTCCCGGATGAGCGCGTACTTAGGACAGTGGTCAAAGGGCTGCCTAAGGAGATCCCATGCTCGGAGATAACTTCGGCATTAAAAGAATTTGAAATTCCCGTCCTAGCGGTACAACGTATGTACCACCCACGCACCAAACGCCCTTATGGCATGGTGCTAGTCACGCTCGAGCGCAGTACGCTGGAGTGGGAAGATAAGCGCATCTATGACGTCGAGCAACTGTGTGGGATCGGCCCACTTTTGAGCGGCCTCATTCTAACGGTTTGCCAGGGCAGTGTCACAACTGCCAAATATTCGGCCACGCTGCGCGGAACTGTTTCGCACGCCCCCGTTGCGTCAAATGCCTCGGGGATCACGGTACCGCATCCTGTCCCAGACCCAAGGACAAAGAAGTCCTCGCCACTTTTGAACCTCCTGCGTGCGTTAACTGCCGCAATCCCGGCCACACGGCCAACTACCTCGGCTGCCCTAAGGCGCCAAAACGCAGAGTCCCTGCAATCCGAGGGAAGCCTCTTCCAGGCGACCACCAACCCTATCCAACACCACCGCATTCCCACCCCTCCGTCCTTCTAACGCTTGGCAGTTCCGCCCCGCGTGGCAACAGCCAGCGCCGGAGCCGACTCCGAGCGCACAGCGGCCCGCCGCCGCCCCAAAGAGCCAGCATGCTAGCCATAGCAATGGCAGCACTGGCAACAATGTCGCGTCATATTTAAAGTCGCTAGATCTTTTTAATCTAGACGAAATTAATCAAGCAGCAGATGATTTCGCCGCCGCCGCCGGTGACGCAATGACTAGGTTCTCCCTTCTTGTGAGATACAAGAATTTAATTACTGCCCTTAATGCTTAGGTAGCGACACCCTAGCAGTAGCCAGACACACCCTACACTTAGAGTGTAGGACAAACACACACACACATGACATCGGCCCCACCGGTGAGGTCGATCTTACACACCCTTTGCTATGATAGGAGCGTTGCTGGAGTTTCTTGCGCCACTTCTTCTCCCAGTGCCAACGCTTTAAGTGGTAGTAAAGTTTAGATAGAGCTCTCCTAGCTATTAAAATTATCATTGCAAAGCGTCTGAATCGAGCCGAGGCGTCTGCCCACCTGGGCAGCCCTCGATTCAGCATGCTAACGGGTACCAGAAAAGTGACGGCCCAAGCCGAGGCTCCCCATCTGGGGGCCCTTGGTGAAGTGAAGTCACTTATGGGGAGACGCGCCTGTGGCAACGGGCCCCCCCAAACCCGGTTATGTTCTAATAGGTTTATTCCACAGAGCACGAGATCCATCAAAAAAAAATACCAAATGAAGAATGTAAATATTATGTGTAAAAGCAGTTTTCCTGAAAATATAACATTGTATAACCTTTTCCGTTATTACTTTTTCTATTTACTTTAAAAAGGTTACAGTAATGTTTGGATAAATGAGTTTTCATAAGACATAACTTAAATATCCAGATTTTATTGGCTCTGCTGCATGGCCCTCCCGTATTATGGTGGGCTATTAAATGTCTAATTAAACAGAAATAACGCTCTATAAAAATATGTTGGCTTAAGCTGACCTTATTAAAACCAAAAATTATTATTTTTCAACATGTATCTCAAGTAATTATAAAAAACATGTTAAAAACTCTTCTTATGAATTTTATTTTAAATTGTACTAGTATGAGACTGCAACAAAAAATGTACTGGTAAAAAGTTATTTAATACATACTTGTATGGTTTTTACTTTATAATACAGAATTAGTACTATTAAATTTAACATTTTTAGCAAATTTGTATACCTTTAATTAAAAAAAAAAACTTACCTTCGATTAAAATAACATCCAACTTACTAAACTTATTAAAATTAAAATGTGATTCTAAAATATTATTCCTTCAATATACATTTAATAATTTGATTTTAACTATAAATTTCAGTGAAATCATACAGATACTGCAAACTGAAAGCACTTCAAAGCTGGCACAGTTTTCATATTCATATTTCTCTAGTGTTTGGGTTCTTCAAGTCTGAAATATCATCTTTGAGAGCTTTAAGCGTCGACATCAACGCGGAGAGATTTTTGTCATCGCTAAACTAGATCGTGACTATAGAACTTAAAACGCTGTCAAATATTTTTTAAATTGTAATGTATTATTTGTTCCAGTTTTTTACATTTTGAAAAAAGGTGATGTTACTATTACCACGAGAAATATGTATATTAATCTCTTTGCCACCGTGCTTTATTTCACGTCGTTACAACTACACTAACAATAGTCTCTCCCACTAAGTGTCACGCGTACAACATTTGTTCACCGAGTACTCAGGAATCCGCGCAGTTTTTCCGATTTCATTGTTTGCTCCTGCTGATACTTTTCTTTCGTAAGTGAATTCTCGTGCTGGACATTCTATAATGTCTTTCTGACCATTTGTTTAATGTGTTTACTTATACAAATATTCTCGTTTTATTATTTTAGTTTCCTTTAAAATTGCGGCAGCCTACGCTCATTAAGTATATAATGAAGTACATACAACTATTATGCAAAAATATCTTATAGATATAGATTAATTGTACCTCGATTTTAATTATTGATTATTCCTTTAATTTATCTAATATTTATGAAATTTTAAGTGAATAAGCTAAAGCATTGGGGCAACAAAGTTAATTCTGAAGCGACTAAAGGTGAAGTGGTCAGATTAAAATCCCGATCGTGTCGTTTATGGTATTTGTTAAAAAAAATAGTTTTTCTCCAATTGGGCTACAAAAACATTTTTTATCTAAAAATTTACTTATATGCATATTCAAGATTAATTTAAAAAAACGACACCATACCTAAGTTTTATGTTAATGTGAGAAAATATGAAAGCAATTACGTTCGTAATAATGATTCATTACGGCGCCTAGGGCGACCGCTCCTATTCATTTATTTAGTTGACTTTCTATAGGTTTCACATGCATACCACCTTCTATTACTGTGCGAGTTTTTACAACAGTCCTTCAACGAGAAGTCTTTTTTAAAACCACAAAATATCTTGTAAGAGATAATACTAATAATATAATATTTTAATAGTTTAATGGTCGCATATTACATAAGAATGTATGAAAATAATGCTAGATGAGGGCAGGAGTCAGCGATATGCGGTAAGGACTTTTGGAGTGTCATTGTCGACAGCGCAACGGGTCTACCATCACTATAAAGAAACTAGACCTAACCGACGCAGACCAGGCCAAACCCGTTGTACCACCCGACCTAAACCTGATCGAGCTCGAATGACGTATTAGGGGACAAAACGCCCTTCCAGTCACCCTTACAAAGCTCAAAGTAGCACTGGAATAGGAATAGGAGAATATTTCCCAACACCGCCTCAGTAGCTTGTGTACAGCATGCCAAACTGCAAGAACGCCGTACTGAGTGGACATGAAGCAACACTAAGTGCGAAAATTTAAATAAAATGTTATTTAATAAAAAATACTGCTATATCCAAGTTTACGTAACATATCCTTTTTCGCTTAAGTGTGGGTTTTTTTAAAGTATAAATAAATAAATCATCATCATCATCCTGTGATAGTCCATTGCTGGACATAGACCTCCCTTATTAGGGGGGAATATATTAGGGCATTATTGGACCGTATCTCACCACCCTGGTCCAATGCGAGTTGGCGGGTGAAATAATAAACACAAACATTAAGAGTATTTCTTTGTTCATCATTCACAATTTATTTCCATTAGCTAGCGTCTTTATCTTCTGAGATATTCAAACTTTTTTAACCGATCCTATATTTATGCTCAGGGCTATATTTGGATAGTAACTAGTAATATCCACTTACGGCAAGACAATTTCTATAGGTATTCAAAGAGGTTTATCTATCATAAAGGAACTCAATTTAAACAATCTTTTCAATACAATTAAGTTACTCATTCCTATTCATTGGTTGAAAAAGATAATATCCGCTCTCGCGTGCGTCTATCGATATCATTATTATCGCACTGTTGGTATCTTATTATTTTCTTTGATTCTATGCTCATTGGACGTAATGTTTTTATAATGAACAATACTTGGTGTTACTTATTTGTCTCATACCGCAACAAAAACCTTTGAAATCTTTAGTTTGTCTATGCTATTTTTACAAGCTCTTACAAAATTTGTATTAATTTGATTTTTTCACATCACAATGGTTGCTTCCAATTTAAATGATGATTGTTATAAGTTATTTTTCAAACTCGTCCATCATCGGATTGAAAATAACTTTCGCAAACGTTTTTATACGAAAAATGTAAAATGTTACATTTTCGTATTAACTGAAAGAGAAAAACAAAGCTTTACAAGCACCGGTAGCATTTTGCGCGCAATTTTTTTGTGTAAAATATTTTCCGACCGATAAATTCGGTGGCAAATACCTATTTTACCAGACTCCTGTTAAATTGCTGGCATTACTCAGATGACGTTTTTTCAGCAACTCCACGTAAAAAAGTGAACATAAAATTTATTAAATTTTTTTAAATACATTGTTTATTTAGCAAATTTTGAAGCAATAAATGAAATATTGCGGTGACATATTTTTATAATAATAAATTTATAACTGTGCATATATTTTATTGCCAAATAGGCATTAAGTAAATTGCTCGACCTAAACATTTTATCCGCCTACTTACCCTAGCGGTATCGGGGCCTTGCTTTATAAAGCGGATGTCGTGAGTTCGCATCCTTGGGGAAAAGCTTGGTGTACTGTTTTTTTGGTAGGCAAGGACAATTTGGGCAGATAACCCAATTGTCTGAAAAGTGAGATGATCCATGCGTCGGATGGGCATGTAACAAGTCGGGCAACCCACCAACCCGCATTGGACCAGTGTGGTGGGATACGGTCCAAACCTCCTAATGGATAGGGGTGTGTTAGGGGAGGCCTATTTCCAGCAGTGGACTATCAGAGGCTGATGATGACGAAGAATTTGCATTAGAAATATGCACCACGGTGGTACTTCTACGAGATAGTTCGCTCTGAAAGGCCAACCTATCACCTTTAAATTTAAAATATGTAAAAGTTTTAATATAATTCATTTCTTAAGCTTTTAACAGTTTCTGCGAAAAAAGCCGTGACTTTGCTTTCTGAAGTTTAAAAATAAGATTTAAAAAAGGCAAGACAACAAACGTAACCCAGAATTAACCAGGCGAGGTCAGCCTCATGTATTATCTTCATTCTGCTCTGGAAAGGAAGCCGGAGTGTCTGAAATTTCAAAGTTAATGAAAAGCTTTACCACGGTCCAGTGAATTACAAAAGTATTAAATCACAAAGGTAATTAGCAGATTAACGGGACTTTTCTAATTAAACTAAGGCGTGGGTATTTTTTTTTAAATAGATCTTTAATTAAGTGTTAGTGTAGTAGTAAAATTTCGTAGAAATTTATACGCATTAGTTATTTATATAGAAATCGTTAAATTAATTTCGTTAGACTAAAGAAATTAATATTAAAATATTGAAGTTCAGTAATCTTAACCTTTTTCTTATAATTTGATATGAAAAATAATTGATTACAAGTAATTTTTAAACTTTTATTACATAAAACTTTTTAATTAAGAACAACATATTTAGATAGGCGCCCGCTTGTAGAAATGTGTAGTTCGATGCATTTAAAATGAGAGATGTATATAGACGCATATTTATATTTAGCCTTTAGATGTATATTTAGCCTTAAAAGTATATCTAATTATAAAACTCTCATTTCTACACATAAGAATAACATTTAAAACATTACTTTTACTTTATTCTTTGATAACCTCAGTAAGTAAATAAAGACATTTATTTACTTACTTAAGCCTAATGTGGCGTACATTATTCTCCGTAAGGACCGTATCCCCGTAAATAGAGATATTTAAGGCTTAAAAATTAAATTATTATAAAAATAGTGAGCACTTTTGCCGAGCTATTTCTATCACAATAATATTTTAATTGTAATCTTTTTAAAGTAGGGAAATGCCTACACGGTAGTAAAGACGGGGTATGTAGGACTTGCGCCGTTTGAAACTACCGCATTACTCCTTTCTGGCGCCTAACCTGAGGGTTCATAGAAACGCTCTCGCAGTCTTCCTTTAGTATACCCTTCTTTAACATTTTTTTACTTAGCTTTTATAAAATATATCAGTTCGAAATACAAAATAGGACTTTAGCAAAAGTAAAACTTTTTGTAAAACTATCAACAACCCGAAACAAAACAAAACTTACAATACTTGTTTACTATATGCATAAAGTTTAAACACGGTCAAATCTAAGTTTGAAGTTGCATAAGTTGATTTGCAGTTCTTGGCAGTGGAATTGTAAACAATATCACAAATCACCACTAATGTTTAAATCTAGTGACGGCTGGAAAAAAGCATTGGTAGTTATTAAATACTTTTGAAATTAAATAATATGTTCGTTTTTAAAGCAATCAGGATATAAAGTTTATTTTTGTTGATTGTAATAACCAACTTTAATTTTTAACTTTTTTACAATATATGAAGGAATGAATTTAATCGTACGGATTATTTTACATAATATAATTTTTTTAAAGGGTACGAACTCATTTAAGATGAAACAAGACAGGACTCATTTACTTGTACTAAATAATTAGGAAGAAAGAAAACATATTCCTTTAGTACATGCAAGAAAAAAAGTTAAATAAGTAAAGACACTACAAATGTACCTTAAAATTAACTGAAACGGTTTTCACTCGGCTTTTGATGATGATGTCACCAAATCTTTGTGATTGCTGATTATCCGTGATTCATTAAAATATAAAACTAAAATAACAGGAAAAGGGACTTATACTATGTGATTCTTGCATTCTAAAATTACACAACTTTTTTGGAGTTAAATGACGTCTAGTATCTGTGTATGTTCACGTTTTAAGCAGTAGCAGTTTGAATAATAAACTTTTGCTTTCAAATTAAGAATCGTATTAACTTTGTTTTGAATATTTTATCACATCTTATTGCTAATTTACAAAAAAAATACCTTTCAAAAGAATTAACGTAGTTTTATTTAAATGACTCAATCGAAAATGTATCTTTGAACGAAGGCCGGAGATCATTTCAAAATTTAGTGTCACAGAAAATGAATAGGCAGCCGAGTAGTACGTTGCATTACAAAGCGGAGTGCAATCCTTATAAATAGTGTAACCTTCCGTATAAATAATTTGGTTCCTCGGATTATATAACACTATAATTGGTAGCTGGAAGTAGTTGGGGTTTGGGAATCACTCCATGTACCACCAGCTTACTGGTAAACTACTTGTAAATACCCGTATCGATTGCTATTTGCTTTACGAATTTTGCTACTATATATAACAGTTTTTAATAATAAAAATTAATATAACTTTATTAAGGGAGGACATAATTGACAAAGGAGTACAAACAGTTGAACTTTATGATCTATGTATTTTATTATTTAAAAAAGACTACTTTTACCCCAAATTTAGTGAAAGAAGTGTTCTTTTTCTTTTTTTGCCTGTCTATAGCTTGATGTGAGATTATTATGTAATGAAATTAAGCCAAGACAACCTTTTTAATTTATAAATTAGGCTCTGAGTAAGTAAATTGTTCAGCTTATATTTTAGTCTTTTTATTGCGTAAAGTTGCAAGACAAGCAGGATATTTAGGCAAAGGTTGCCTAGACTCTAGCCAGCGGAGGCCTTAGGTGCAGGTCCACTACTATGGACTAGTAGTGGACCTGAACCCTTAAAAGCCTCGTTGATTGCAGAAAGAAGAAAAGAAATTATGTAGGAAGGTCTCTTTTTACAAAATATCGTCAATTTGCAGATGTATCTAATGCTTGCAATGCAAATTAATAGGTCATATTGGAGGACAGTGACATTATAAACTGAAATATGTTCATAGTTAGATATCATCTTTAACATTTTGTAACACACTAGTTGAAAAATTTAATGTAAAACAACTTTTCACCAATGTTCTCAACGTATTTGCGACACATAAAAAGAAAATATGGATATTGAATATAACTAAATCCCTTAAAATAAGTAATGTATAGGTAATGTACTTTTTGCACTGCTGATTTTAATCTTATTGTACTCCTTTTAAAAACTGTAAAAGCAGCCTGTCCTTTAAAACTTATGGTAAAAACAAGTACATAGGAGGATTTATTCCTAACAACAACCTCACCTGCACGTGGTCACCCTGCCAAACAACAAACGAGGCTCTGGCGAACCACCCACACAACCGCATTGGACCAGCGTGGTGGGATACGATCCAAAACCCCTAATGATTAGACGAAAACGCCTGGCTCCCTGGTTCCCGGTAGCCTTGCTATTCCTGGCCAGGCGGCGGCCACGGTACAACGGGGCGAGGGTGCTAAGAATCCCCGGGAGTACGTAGGCCGCCAAAACCAACTGACCATTGCAACATACAACGGACGCACGCTACGGCTAGATTCTCATTTGGACCAACTGGAAGAGGAACTGAGGTGCATAAGATGGCACGTTTTGGGATTGAGTGAAGTCCGTAGAGAGGGCGAGGATACTCTAACCCTAGAATCGGGCCATCTTCTGTACTTCTAGGCAGGGAAAATCCATCACAGGGCGGAGTCGGGTTCCTTGTCAATTAATCCCTCTTGACAACGTAATTGAAGTATCCAGTGTGTCGGCGAGGGTTGCGTACCTTGTATAAAGATGACCAATAGATGCAGCCTGAAAATTATCAAGTGTACGCACCAACGTCGACGTACCGGATGATGATGTCGAAGATATGTACGAGGACATCTCAAGAGCCTAACATACCACCACCAAGCTCTCAACGTTGTCATGGGGATTTCAACGCCAAAAGTAGGAGTACAGGCATGCTAGCGAATCGATGCGGGGATCATATGGCTACAGGAGCAGAAATCATAGGGGCAAATGCTCGTCAATTTCCTCGAGCGAGAGGGCTGTTCTTAATGAACTCGTTCTTTGAAAACAGCCCAAAGAAATGGACGTGCAGAGCCCCTATAATTTGACCAAAAATGAGATAGACTTAATTATATCGGACAAAAAGCGCATATTAAGGGATGTCTCAGTGAACACAAGGTTTAAGACTGGAAGTGATCACTGACTTCTGAGAGGCACCTGAATATAGATTTGAAGCTTGAACGGTCCCGATTGATGAAGTCTACGCTCCAAGCCTAATCTGCTCCAGCCTATCATTGATCTTGGCACATTTCAGATCAATCTGGAAAATCGATTTGCTGCCTTGGAAAATACAATCGACGTGGACGAGGAACTCGATCGAGTGGTAGAAATTCTTCGGGACGAGGTGCAAACTCTGCGGTATGCGACGTACGGGCAAAAGTCTAAACTTTCGGGAGAAACACTGAGATCTCATGGCTAAGCGACGAAATGATCCAACCGTCACTTCGTTAGAACAGCGGGTTCTTAACAAGACCATCTCCAAGCTGGTAAGGCGCGACCTCCGTCACTCCAATACGCTCTCAATACGAGAGCTATTGAGCAAAACCGGGGTCCAAAGTCTTCGTCAAACAGCTTGGAAGAAGCCATCTAACGAAGTTGACCAAAGAGAACGGAGAAGTCGTCGCTTCTAGACCAGAAGGTTCTCTCGAGGTTGAAAGCTTTTACAGCCAGTTATACGCGTCGCATTCAGCACACGGAGCGGATGAGAAGGATTGTCGAGCCACTCTTACCCGCCAGTGTCGGAGGATCTTCCAGAAATCGGCCTGAGACGAAATCGAGGGGCTCTTGAGCAACTTCAAAATGGAAAAGCCCGGGAGAGGACAGGTCACGACGGAGCTCTGAAGGCCGCCGGTAAACCGGTGCTGAAAAGACTCCGCCGTCTATTTAACTCTGCCCTTCTCTCGGGAAAACTCCTGAGGCATGGCATAGGGGTTTGGTCGTATTGTTCTTCAAAAAGGTGATAAAACCCTTTGAAGAACTATCGCCAATATCGCTCCTGAGTCATGTCTATAAGTTGTTTTCGAGGGTCATCTCGAATCGTCTTGCACGAAAACTCGACGAAGCGCAGCCTCGAGAACAGGCCGGGTTTCGGAGGGTTACGGCACCATAGACCACATCCATACAGTGAGCAGGTTATACAGAAGACACATGAGTATAACCAGCCCTGTGCATGGCATTTGTGGACTGAAGAAGGCTTTGACTCCATCGAGACCTGGTCTTTCCTCGAGTCCTTACAGCGGTGCCAAATTGATTGGCGATATATCGAGATGCTGAGATGACCCATGCAACGCCGCCACTATGTCTGTCGTAGTCCAAAGTGGGCAGACTGAGCCTATCCCCTGCACCGCGGTGTGAGACAAGGAGACGTCATGTCTCCGAATTATTCTCCGCCGCGCTCGAGGACATGTTCAGGACGCTCAACTGGGAAGGACACGGCATAAATGTGAACGGCGAGTACATCTCCATCTTCGATTTGCGGACGATATCGTCATCATGGCTGAGACCGCTTAGGATCTGCAAAAATGGTGCAAAGCCTGGCTGAGTCTTCTGCACGCATCGGTCTCCGGATGAACTTGGGTAAAACCAAGGTCATGTTTAACGAGCACGTTAATCGGGACCGATCACAATTGAAAACACCTCCTCGAAGTTGCTCGAATACGTTTACCTAGGGCAAACGCTCCAACTAGGGTAAAACAACTTTGAGGGGAGGCCAACAGAAGGATTCGGCTGGGCTGGGCAGCTTTTCATAAGCTTCGTGGAGTTTTCTCGTCACCCATCCCACAAAGCCTCAAATCGAAAGTCTTCGATCAGTGCGTCCTACCCGTTTTGACCTACGGTGCCGAGACTTGGACACTTACGGTTCGACTGGTCCACAAATTTAAAGTCGTTCAGCGAGCTATGGAGAGGCTATGCTCGGAGTATCTCTGAAGGACCGCATCGAAATGACGTGATCCGACAGAGAACCAAAATCACCGACATAGCCCACCGGATTAGTAAGCTAAAGTGGCAGATGGGCCGGTCACATAAGCTGCAGAACTGAAGACCGTTGGAATCGGAAAGTTCTGGGGTGGAGACCGAGGCTCGGCAGACGTACTGTGGGACGCCCTGCTGCAAGATGGAGTGGCGACATTTGCAAATTAGCCGGTGTGGGCTGGATCAGAATAGCCGAAGATCGGAAGAGGTGGCGTGCATTAGGGAGGCCTATGTCCAGCAGTGGACGAACACAGGCTGATGATGATGATTCAAATCAGATCTAATACATTATTGAGTCAAACCAAAGTTTACAAGTTCTTTTTCACAGTAGCAACTTTTTGTTAAATACATCAAAATCATACTGTTCTAGTACATTATTTAAAGTTTAGGAGCACGACAGAAAAATGAGTTTTGTCTATAATTTGTATGATAACGAGGCAAAAGATAGACATGGATTTGTCTTCGTCTTGAGACTGTTTTATGTGGCACTGCTAAAAAGTATTTTCTCTAAAAGTGGTGAACATTCAATTTCATTTTGTAATATTTTATTAATAGTGCTACATCAGCTATTTTGCGCCTTTCTGCTAACGGCAATATATAGTGTCTTTACTACATCTATAATAGTAGTTTTGGTCAAATAGCTTACATTTATATTGTAAAAATTTTTAAATATTTTTTGAATGGCTTCTAATCTATTAATATAAATATCATAGCGTGGATTCAAAGCTGTGATGAATACTCAAGAGCTCAAAGGAGCAATACAGAACCTTTATCGATTTTATTTTTGAGAAATTGTAGCTAGACCGTATTGTAAATCCTAAAGCTCTGTTTGCCTTATTAATGATGTAATTAACGTTTTATCATATAGTACCATCAGTCTTGAACAATTCCTAAATCTTTAATTTCCTGCTTCGAATTGAGGTTTTGTTTTTTTAATTGGTAAGTATTATTTACTGATGCTAATTTTCGTGTATATGTCATTGCAGAAACACTTAGAGACATTGAGGTCCTAGTTTGTTGGCTAGACAGTACTGTTCCAGCCTGAGCAAGTCCTCCTGCAGTAGCTTGCAGTCACCGTAGCTTTTATTTCTTTAAAAATTTTTACATCATCTGCATATAGAACGAACTGTGAGTGTAAAAAGCAGGTGTCAATATCATTTATAAAGATAATGAATAGCAATGGACCTAATAAAGAACCCTGTGGTACACCAGAAGGAATTGTAGTCCAGTACGATGTATATCCATTTACGACAACAGCTTGAGAACGGTTATGAATATAGGAGGTAAGCCATCTAAATAAATCTCCATTGTATGCCAGCAAAATTTAACTTCTGAAATAGTATTTTGTGGTCAATACGATCGAACGCCTTAGTGAAATCTGTAAATATGACATCTACCTGCAGAGCCCGAATCCATAGCAAGGGTAACATAATCGTTGAAGAGTAATAGATTGGACAAGGTGGATCTTTTTTCATAAATCCATGTTGTTGCTGAATTATGGATGTAGATACGGTAGCAACAATTTCTCAAAATGATTTTTCAAAGACTTTAGCCAGGACGCATAATTTAGAGATAGGCCGATAATTTTAAACATTGTTTTTATTTCCAGTTTATGGATGGGTATTATAATGCCGACTTCCAGATATTAGGTACATATCCTTCAAGCCAATGACCGTTTAAATAGGATACATACTGGTTCCACAATGCTTTCAGCACACCTAATAAGGCAACGAGGTGGTATGTTGTCCGGCCCTGCGCCTTTCGACGGATCAAGCTGTTCTTAGTACTTCATTTGAATTGATGTCTATCTGAGCAATGTGATGCGACGTCGTTACGTCAACGTTATTTAATGTTCCTTGTAAAGATGACGGAAGAAAGGAAGGAAAGGTTTTCTTTTTTTGTGAATTCCTTTTATCTCAACGTTATTTAGTCTGGCCCACTGTTCACTGTTGTGAAGTTCTTCACTGAGTCTTTCAACATCCGATTGTAGAATCACACGTGATTCGAGATTTTCGACCAGTGCGGTAAGTGTCGGAATCGCATCGTAAGCCATTTCAGATGAGGATTTCAAATGTCCTATTTCTTCTTTGATTTCTTTAATGTCTTGGGTTAAGGCCGTTAAAGGTGCTAACTGACTGGTAATTTGTTGCAGTTCTTCTCGCAAACTAAATCCTTGTCCATGCTTGGTCCTCACTGGAGCCGCTGAGTCATGCACCGGCGATGGGCTACTTTTACATCTTGGGCAGCGCCAGTTGTTTTCCTATCCCGAGCTTTTCGATATCCTGTTTCTGTTATTCCAGAACATTGGAAGTCGAGGTGGCGATTGCAAGTGTTGCAAAATACACCATACCTGAACTTTGAATTACACTGATCACACGTATTCATTTTAAATAATAAATGTAAGCAAAGTTTGAGAAACTTCGTGAGTTTGAATCGAGCGTGTACAAGCGTCTGCTACCGTCGAAAACTAGAGTTGAACTAGAGTTGATTTAAGGTAATATAATGTAAATTTATATATAAGTTAATACAATAAAATTTATCTTTTTCTATGTGCATTAAAGTATAATACAAGACATTCTGATTAAATGAATAGCTTAAAATATATAAGTGATATGGAATGCAGTGGTCGAAATCACCGGAGCGTATTTGGCTATATTATATTGTTTGAAATCGGTCAATTTCTTGGTTAAAATTTTACTTGCATCACAAACAGTTGAATATCATTTCTGTTTTTCAGTATGCCACTTTAAGAAAAGTCAATTTTCTTCCGTAAGAATTTAAAATTAAAATAGTTTTGCATACACATTACTCGAGTGAGGTTTTAAACGGATTCTTTGAATAAGGTATTTAATGATATTTATTGACTTTCTTTGACTTTCATACATTATGATTTCGAGTATGCTTTTTATCATCATCATCATCATCATCAGCCTGTGTCAGTCCACTGCTGGACATAGGCCTCTCCTAATGCACGCCACCGCTTCCAATCTACGGCTCTTCTCATCCAGCCCACACCGGCCACTTTGCGAATGTCGTCCCTCCATCTTGCCGGAGGGCGTCCTACACTACGTTTGCCGAGCCTCGGTCTCCTCCAGAACTTTTCGACTCCAGCGGTCGTCAGTTCTGCGCTTATATGACCGGCCCTGCCGCTTTAGCTTACTAATCCGGTGGGCTTGTCGGTGATTTTGGTTCTCTGTCGGATCACGTCATTTCTGATGCGGTCACTCAGAATACTCCGAGCATAGCCCTCTCCATAGCTCGCTGAACGACTTTAAATTGTGGACCAGTCAACCAAGATGTCCAAGTCTCGGCACCGTAGGTCAAAACGGTAGGACGCACTGATCGAAGACTTTCGATTTGAGGCTTTGTGGGATGGGTGACGAGAAAACTCCACGAAGCTTATGAAAGCCGCCAGCCCAGCCGAATCCTTCTGTTGGCCTCCCCTCAAAGTTGTTTTTACCTAGTTGGAGCGTTTGCCTGTAAACTGCTCGAAACAACTTCGAGGAGTGCCTCAATTGTGATCGGTCCCGATTAACGTGCTCGTTAAACATGACCTTGGTTTTACCCAAGTTCATCCGGAGACCGATGCGTGCAGAAGACTCAGCCAGGCTTTGCACCATTTTTTGAGATCTAAGCGGTCTCAGCCATGATGACGATATCGTCCGCAAATCGAAGATGTGAGATGTACTCGCCGTTCACATTTATGCCGTGTCCTTCCAGTTGAGCGTCCTGAACATGTCCGAGCGCGGCGGAGAACAATTTCGGAGACATGACGTCTCCTGTCTCACACCGCGGTGCAGGGGATAGGCTCAGTCTGCCCACTTGGACTACGACAGACATAGTGGCGGCGTTGTACAGGACATCTCAGCATCTCGATATATCGCCAATCAATTTGGCACCGCTGTGGGACTCGAGGAAGACCAGGTCTCGATGGAGTCAAAAGCCTTCTCATAGTCCAAAATGACCATGCAGGGCTGGTTATCTATGTGCTCGTATAACCGCCTCACTGTATGGATGTGGTCTATGGTGCTGTAAACCTCCGAAACCCGGCCTGTTCTCGAGGCTGCCTTCGTCGAGTTTTCGTGCAAGACGATTCGAGATGACCCTCGAAAACAACTTATAGACATGACTCAGAGCGATATTGGCCGATAGTTCTTCAAAAGGGTTTTATCACCTTTTTGAAGAACATACGACCAAACCCCTATGCCATGCCTCAGGAGTTTTCCGGAGAGAAGGGCAGAGTTAAATAGACGCGGAGTCTTTTCAGCACCGGTTTACCGGCGGCCTTCAGAGCTCCGTCGTGACTCCGTCCTCTCCGGGGCTTTTCCATTTGAAGTTGCTCAAGAGCCCCTCGATTTCGTCTAGGCCGATTTCTGGAAGATCCTCCGACACATGGCGGGTAAGGTAGCTCGACAATCCTTCTCATCCGGCTCCGGGTGCTGAATGCGACGCGTATAACTGGCTGTAAAAGCTTTCAACCTCCGAGAGAACCTCTGGTCTAGAAGCGACGACTTCTCCGTTCTCTTTGGTCAACTTCGTTAGATGGCTTCTTCCAAGCTGTTGTACGAAGACTTTGGACCCCGGTTTTGCTCAATAGCTCTCTGTATGAGAGCGTATTGAGTGACGGAGGTCGCGCCTTACCAGCTTGGAGTGGTCTGTTAGAACCCGCTGTTCTAACGAGTGACGGTTGGATCATTTCGTCGCTTAGCCATGAGATCTAGTGTTTCTCCGAAAGTTTAGACTTTTTGCCCGTACGTCGCATACCGCAGAGTTTTGCACCCTCGTCCGAAGAATTTCTACCACTCGATCGGTTCCTCGTCCACGTCGATTGTATTTTCCAAGGCAGCAAATCGATTTTCCAGATTGATCTGAAATGTGCCAGGATCAATGATAGGCTGGAGCAGATTAGGCGGAGCGTAGACTTCATCAATCGGACCGTTCAAGCTTCAAATCTATATTCAGGTGCCTCTCAGAAGTCGGTGATCACTTCCGGTCTTGAACCTTGTGATCACTGAGACATCCCTTAATATGCGCTTTGTCCGATATAATGAAGTCTATCTCATTTTTGGTCATAGTATCGGGGCTCTCCAGCATTCCATTTGCAGGGCTGTTCTTAGAACAGAGTTCATTAGAACAGCCCTCTCTCGAGGAAATTGACGAGCATTTGCCCCCTATGATTTCTGCTCCTGTAGCCATTATGATCCCAGCATCGATTCGCTGACGCCTGTACCTACTTTGGCGTTGAAATCCCCATGACAACGTTGAAGTGAGCCTTGGTGGTGGTATGTTAGGCTCTTGAGATGTCCTCGTCATATCTTCGACATCATCATCCGGGTAGCACGTTGGTGCGTACACTTGCGGATAATTTTCGGCTGCCTATTGGTTAGCTTTATCACAAGGTAGCAACCTCGCCGCACACTGGACACTTCAATCACATTGTCAAAAGGTTTATTGACAAGGAACCCGACTCCACCCTGGGACGGATTTTCTCCTGCCTGAAGTACAGAAGATGGCCCGATTCTAGGGTTAGAGTATCCTCGCCCTCTCTACGGACTTCACTCAATCCCAAAACGTGCCACTATGCACCTCGAGTTCCTCTTCCAGTTGGGCCAATGAGAATCAGCCGTAGCGTGGTCCGTTGTATGTCGCGATGGTCAGTTTGTTGTGGCGGCCTACGTACTCCGGGATTCTTAGCACCCCTGCCCTGCCGTTACCGTGGCCGCCGCCTTGGCCAGGAATAGCAAGGCTACGGGAACTGGGGCCGGGAGCGTTTTCATCTCATCATTTGGGGGTTTGGACCGTATACCAACCACGCTGGTCCAATGCGGGTTGGTGGGTGGTTCGCCAGAGCCTCGTTCGTTGCTTGTCAGGGTGCACCACGTGAAGGTGAGGTTGACTTGGGTTCCTTAGATGTTGTGGGATCCCTACACCCCACTGATCTGATTTGAATACTGCCACTATATCTTTACCCATCTCCACTAATAAACCTAATTTAACAAAAGTCTATCTGTCTGAATACAAACGTCTACTTTTAGAAATTTTTATATGTGAAAACATGTAATAAGCATTTCATATCTGTGTACCATTACATATTTGTAAGTTATCTCTTTTGCTTATATGTTTTCCTAATAAATAAATAAAATAAAATAAATTCGATTTAATTATATCTCATTGCAATATTTAACAAGTTTTACATTAAAATAGTTAATGTGGGTTATTCTTAAAACATAGATATATGCTCTCGCAGATTTAATTTTAGACAATTTTTCAAAAAGTTTTAGACAGTTTCGGCAGCGTTTGCAATGTAATCGGGCGAGGGTGTGATTTTAGGTGCCGTATTTTTGTTAATTTTTCAAATATGTATTAAATTACTTGTCACAAAAATGTAAAAAAAATGGGACCGAATCACAGATAATACCTGCCATCAAAGAAATTATGACCAAAATTAGAAGACTAGGTGCGGAGCAACATGGTATCATATATAAGAAAATCAAGCCCGACCACTATAAAACTACGCTAGATCGAGAAACAAGTTTTCAATGAGACGATAAAGTTATAACCAAGATATTAAAAAAAATTTATAAGAGCGTTAGTTTTTAATTCCTTGCTAAATGGTACTTACAAGTAGTAATAACCCCGAGGAAATATCTCTGTTTAATTATTGTGTCAACATGACATTGCTTATGCCTAAACAATATTCATTGTGCCATACCTGCAGTACTTAATCCGCTGTTGATTGCACCGTTGATGTATCAAAGGGATTATATGTAAATCGATACATGCAAGCGTCACAGCAAAGCGCATTATTATTTTACATCTACATCATGTCTATATTTGTACGCAGATTAATTTCAATGAAGTCAATAGTTTATAAATGAGATTGAATTTTTAAATATATAAATATTTATTTGTAAATAGTGAAATACGAATGATATGACTAATAAATATCAAATTAAAGTAATAAAATTAAAGTGACTGTATGTAACATCTATATATAGATATATGACTTAATGTACAATAGCTAGTTAAATAATATTGCAGGTGTGGCAAAGCGAAGGCATTATCACTATATCACTACATAGTATAAAACAAAGTCTTTCGCTTTCTCTATCCCTATGTATGCTAAAATCTTCCAAACTACGAAACGGATTTCAATTCGTTTTTTTTTTTTTATAGATGAACTGATTAAAGTGGAAGATGTATATATGTGTATATTATGCGTGTATTTTACGTTGCATTATAATGTACGTAATGTATGTATCTATGTAAATACAATATTACGAAAAAACTTCAAAGTAACTTCCTTTAACATTGATGCATTATTTTATCTGTTCACATTTTTTGTCTATCTATTGTATTTCCGGACGTCATCATCATGGTTTAATACTCTGGTCAAGGTTCATCTAACATAGTCACATATTTTTTCTGCTCTGATTATTATTTTACAATTACCTAGTGACATAATTTCTGTGGCTGTTTTGAATTATTTCATCAATAGGTTAGTTATTACTGTTTCATATTGATCTATCTACCCACCTGATCACATGTAAGACCTAAAACTTTTAAAAGAATTTAAATTTGTTACACACACAGGCTAAACATCATTAGCCTGTATGATAAAGTCACAATTACGATAAAGTTTATATAATTAAAACAGGCTAGCAGCAGTCTATAGTAAATACGTAAATTATTGTAGTTTAATTATTCTGCGTAACTTTTATTAAAGTTCTATCACTTTACTCTAGTTCTATCACTACACTTTGAAGGACTATTGTAAAACGTAGTTTACTATCCGCTGCCTATTATTACACTGGCAATGACGTATAGGTTTTTCAATTGAAAAATAACAAAAGATCGCAGCATCGGGGCACTGGCAATTGGCACTGTTAAAAGTGGTCGACTCTGAAAATTACATTATTAAGCTACATTAGAAATAATCTCTTTATGTTGTTGTTGCATAAACAACGTTATCTTAACTATATATATATATATATATATATATATATATATATATAGGACTTGTTATTAAAATAATAGTAACTAGATTTAACGACAAACTAAAGAGTCGGAATGATTTGGTTCTGATTGGTTTAGTTTGCTTTCTTCTTTCTCCGTTAAAAAAAACTCTTTAATGCCAGTCCCTTTAGTAATGCTATATAAAGTATTTACTATTTTACTTGAATATATAACACTATGCCATTTTATCTTTCTTTATTTACCATAAATAAAGAAATAGCCATTCCCAAGTTTCGTGGGGTCGCTTCTAATCCATTAGATTTACCTAATAAAAGTTTTGACGTAGATAGAGCAACTGCATCTAACCGTCACAACCCAAAGGTTAAACTGTATTCTAAGAATGAATTAGATGTCAGTAAATTAGGAGGCACTGACTATAACGACTACCAAAGATGGTCTTGACAACCGGGACCGACTTTTTACACGCCCATCCGACGCATAAATCATCTTACTTTGATCAGCCCATATTGTCTTAACCAGAAAACTTGACCAGAAAACAACACTTATAATGATATCAGATATTTATTAAATAATTCAAATATTTATGTTTCCTCGTGGATTCATTACCCAGACCTCCATTTATAAAGTAAGGGCCAATACCTAGCCCACAGAGGAGGTTTTAGTATTTTCATCAGAAGAAGAAACATCATATTTTATATTGAAGTATGCCCTGGTACGAACTTATATTTTAGGGTTAGGACTAACTTAACATCGATTGACTGTAAATCTTTTGCTACATTCATATAGAGCAAAATATTTTTTATTAGCGATAAACAGTACCTAAAGTCTACATTTTCTTATTTTAACAAGCAAAAACACGGACAGCTGTCGGCTTTTACGTAAAACCTTCATGGTAGCCCCCAAGTCTTCGAAGAAATTGTTCAGTTTATTCTGTGTTTTTATTGACGTGTTTTGTTTTAATTGTAAGATAATTTATATTCTTAAAAAGGGTTAAAATTTAAGTTATTGTTAAAAATTAAACATTCCTTTATTTAATATAATTGCGTTAATTTTATTGTCTATTTGGTCCAATGTCAGTATATTATTTCTAATGGGGTACTTGAAACGGGCCCGATATTGACGTTTGTCTTTCTGCATCGAGAATAAAAATGGGAATAAAAATATAGTGAGGCAGCGATAAGCTGTGCCGAACGGAACTCATCTTTGTCATGTGTTGTGCACTGTGATAGTGATATTGATTTGAGTGGTTTAAGGTTTTACGCATCGACTCTTCCGTACGAGACATCTGGCGTTGTTGTAGTCATTTCAATATTTTAAGAAAAAGATGTTCAGTTTTCACTGTGTTATCATTTGTTAGAAATAATTGCTTTAGCCATCTCCGAGATATTTAAATAAAGACAAAAATCTTTTAATATTGAATTTGTACGAAAGAGAATTTACACAAAAACAACTGACGATTGAACTGACTTGAAAAGTAAACTCAATAAAGTATGATAGTAATGATGATATGGTCCTTAACTTCAACATAATTATTTCCTACAAGACTTAATTAGATAAGATAACATTAGTTATGTTGAAAAATGTCATATACATTTAAATTCGTACATATTTAATAAGAAACGTTATCAGAATAATACTAAGTATTACGCGAGAAAGTGATAGAGTATATAAAATTAAACGAAGAGATTGAAACGAATATATATTTGTTAATTATAAGGTTAAATAAAAAAAATAAAAATATCCTAAAAATTTATATTATTTTACATTGGCACGTCAAATCAAAAGTATTTACGATTGTAAGTGCGCCTTCTTTAAGAAAGTTCAGCAGTTCATTAGGTTTTTAGTATAATATACTAACATGTAATGTTCCTTGGAATCTCTTTCCAGCGTCCATATTATGGAGCGGACTTTTCCGAAAAATATGTGACCAACGCGATAAATTTGTAAAGTGCACTCAATATGAACATTTATAGCTTAGCAAATTATTATAATTCTTTTTATAAGTATCATTTTTCATAAAATAATAGGTTAAAAATGTTAATTTGAAGACGTTACTTTTATATAGATAATCAGTTTTCTTCTCTATCTATTTAAAAACACAAGTTTTAATTATAATAGATAAGTTTATATCATTGTTAAATTTCAATAGTTCAAACGTACAAAGTTACTTTGAAAAAGAAAGTAATTAATCTGTCTGCTAAACGTTTACTTTGATTTGATAACCAATAGTTTTTTTTCTATTAACAGTTTCCCGTCACAAATAATTAAACAAAGTCCTTCAAGTTCGACCTAAGCCCTGAAAATTTGTTGATAGAGATAAGTTTTTTACAGAAACCATTTTGACTTACAGTATTTTTGATCAGGTTTCACGATTTTTTAAATTGCTCTTAAATTTGATTACCTTTGCGTCTGTAACTCATTGTAACTAAAGAAGTGTGATTTTGTGCAGCTAGTATTCAGAAGAGCTATTGTTTGCCTTGATTAATTATGCAGTTGGTGCTAGTGGTATTACATTTATTATGAACAATGCTACCGGCGGTTTGGAAAAGGGCGCTTCTGACCAGAGAAGAACGAGAAAGAAATTACTTACTTTTAATTGTAACTTGTTAAAACAATAGGGTTTAAAGCGATCTTAAATCCACTCTTGATAATAAGAAGACATTCTTTAGAAATATTTATGCATTCAAACATTTTCATAAAGCTTTTCTATTCTTATTCCATTTGTCCATTGTACCGACGCCTTTATGTACTTATTCAAAGTACGGGTGTATTTTATATAAGGTTAGTTTTTTCATTTTATATCTACAGAATAAAATTTTAGATAATTTCGTATTAGTTAAAGAATAATAGTTTAACGGCCAATTCATTTCTAACATTGTGTAAAATTAATGACATCCAAAAGCTTCTCACCGCTTAACAGTCGTCTATATAAAGAATCACAATTATATTATAATTAAGAATGTTGGGAAATAAACAGCTACTGTGCCAATTTGAAAACCTTTTCACCATTGAAAACTTCTTTCAACTTGGTTGTTAACAGTTAATGTAGAGAAATATGTAAACAAGTTTTGCTATAATAATTAAAAATAATATATTATTAAAAAAAATCAGTTTAGCGAACAAAATCAAAACAATTTTTAAAAATATAATTGCAAATTCAATGTTTGTTGTGACAATAAACATTTCTTTGTAAAATAGTTTGGGCTTTTTTCAGGTTCATGTCAAGCTAAAAACTGTCCGAAAAGTAAACAAGTTTGAAATAATTCACTAGCCATCGCTATAATTATATTAATTCGCTTTAAAAAAATAGTTTTGGACATGCACTGAAAAAAAACTCAAATATATGGTTTAAGACTTTTACATAAAAAGTTAAATATATTTTGGTTTTAAAAATTAGTCCTACATAAACCCAAAAAAATAGCCCTAACATTTTTAACAAGTTATAAAATTATGTGAATTTTTCCTTGGAAAAAATTGATATTTTCGCCCAAACACTTTAGATGATTATAATGATAAATTATATAAATTAATTTCTATGCGTAAATAATGATGAATTGTCAAAATATATTTCAGTTTTAAATTAAAATTTGCAATCTCACTGAATTCTCGGGCCTGCGCCCGTGTTGAATGCCCAATGGAAATTGAAGTTGATTTAGTGTGTCCTATAATTATAATAAAATCAACTCTTATTTGTAATCTATCCTACACAAATCAAAAAAAATTGGATGTGTCTGTTTTAACAATAAAATAATATTTTGTTTATCAAAACTGTATTTAGAGTTCATTGTGATACTTTATACCGATACATACTTATAAGAATGTCTCTATTTCTGTTCGTTCCGCCTAGTTTCTGAACAGGCTGTTTATAAATCTCATTAGAATTAACTTCCTAATCATGAATCATGCCTTCGAAACGGCGGCTCTTTATATAAATAGTAAAATCTCGCTCATACCAAATTTCTAATTGCCATATAATAACTGAATTTTACGCTTTGAAACTATATATATATATATATTTTTTAAATAAGTATATGGGAATTAAAGATATCTATTTTAAAAGGTTTTCGTTGTAAGTTCACACTTTTTATATCATTAGAGTTTAATATTTAATGTTTAATCAAATTAACGTTTTCTTGTCACATTCTTATATAGTAATGAAACTTACCTAAAAATATCTTCATGACGCCTTTGATTGAAATAGCATTGTCAATAAATTATTCGAGATGGTGCGCGGAACTGTAACAGATATGAATTAAATGCATTTTTACATTGTTTAAACTTTTTATGTCGTGTTAATAAACAAAAAAATATTTTAAAAGTATAATTCCCTTGTTTTATGCGCGCCAAACAAGTTGCTCCAAATTAATCGAAAGATTTTCCGCTGGCACATGACGTCTTAAGGGATATAGCGAGATATTGCGTTGCCATTCTTGGCAGCTTCAACAAAACATCTGCACTCAAAATTAAAAGAAATAAAACATTCTTATTCTGAGTATCCTCTGAAACCAGAACCGTGTTATTTGAAAGCTTTATTTTTTTAGTCTGTTTATTTAGGACTTGTTTATCCTTCGGTTTCACCCGTGTTGATTGTGATGCGTTATAATAATCATTACATTATGTTTTATATGTATTGACCAAAGGTTTCTGCAGTTCGTGTTGTAGAATAGATTCGATGGCAAAACTTTCCAAATAAATGATAGTTTTATTATATTTTTAGTAGACACACCTATATCTCATATAGTATAGTCTGTTAGCTATTCTGGTAAATGAATAGCTGTATATCGGAATAGTTTATTACAGATTCATTAAGAATAACCTACAGGAAAGCATCATGCATCTAGCGTTGTTAATCAAGAATTGTCGCAGAAATCATTAAGGATAGACTACTACTAACAGAACGCACATACGATGTAGATACCCTATTTCGTGGGGACGATAGCTTCCCACGAACTCTTGTTAGATTACATGAAATGAAGCTAATGATGATCCAAAGACATGAGACTAGAAGCGGAATATCGATGCTTTAAAATAAACGCAATTATTTAATCGCTTTTTTACTTAGAAATAGTAATTTAGTACCATTATCAATGTTCTTGTTTTTATTTCTGTGTAATACAATGAGCAAAATGAAACATCTTTTTAGGTGAACCAAATCCAATGTAGTCATTTCAACTCGCAAGAAACCCGCTTGACCTACTTGGGGCAAGGTGAAATGTGCTTGCCTAATGAAATATTCATGAAAAATCCAGTGCAGTTACTTCCATGCATCTTTTTATTTAGTTTGAGGACAAACTTATTTAAACAAAATTTTAAGAAACGTTGAGATGGACAAAGAATAAAATAAATAAAATTATTGGTCTTACATAATTATATATACTTATATAAGAGTAGTAAAAAGTAGTAATATATATTTTTGGGTATCTAATACTGTTGTGTTTTTCGTATTTAACAATAAAATTTTAAGGAAATTTTATCGATAATTAGATGCGACCACCTTAGGCGTTAAAAAAAAGAAACCTGGTAAGCTATAACATAACAGCAGTTGACGCAGCTTTTTCAACAGAATATTTAATTTTAGAAAGAAATCTATGTATGTGGTAATACGTGGTATATGGAATTATTTGATAAAGTTAATGCTTCGGATTGTTGTCAAAGCGAGTTACTACCATCAAAGTCAATTCTATTCAGAGTTAGATTTTAGGTGAACGGTAATTTTAAATTGATTGCTTCGAAGTTGTTTGAAGTTGACTCAAAGAGATTCTGCTACCAGGAAAGTCAGCTTAACTTTGCAGAGAGCTTTAGTAATCAGTTGAGCTATTAAGTTATAAGATTTTTATTCATCATTTAGATTATAGCTAGAAGACATATAAACTTTAAACATTTAAACTTGATCAGTTGT
>JAGSMT010000404.1:0-112898 GCA_029286875.1 Lamproptera curius | reverse complement strand
TCCATTTTAAACGATAGACCCAACCCAAAGGCTCGGTAAAATTTGCGGGCACCCCTTACCAGCGCGGCAGCGCAGGCGCGGCGTTCGTTTGCCTGGAATTGCATTGCAAACGGAACAGCAAAATGAAAAACCATTGCAACAGGGCTGAAAATTAAACTTCAAATTTCTCCAATTAAATTACTGCCTATTCTTTTCTTATGATCCAATAAAGGCATCTTATAAATAATGGCATAAAAGGTCAGCAAAATATTTTTAATCTTTAATATAAAACAGATTTTAATTGGGCTTGCTTTTTCTTTAATTTCCCTTTTAAATATTTGAAGTATACAATTTTGCACCGAAAATTTCTTTATGCCAATAAAATGACCGCCATCAATTATTTGATATCAAAGATTTTAAAACACCAAAGCCCTAACTCAATCAATCGCTCCGCGCAAATTATAGCTTTTGTTTTGCAATTACGATAAAATCTTCTTAAAGATGATCATTTTTTAAATCACCAAATAGACTTAAAAGAAAAGATCAAAATTTTGAGAACAAAATTTTTGACTGTAGATGACCAAAGGTTAATAAAACAAAGGCAAACTGGTGCCATTTTGAAATTGATCAGAGCAACAACCAACAAAACAAGGGATAGCATATGGTTTGCCTCCCCTTTGCCCCTTGCCCATGAAGTGGACCCAAGCTATATGGGGGTATGAAAAAAATTAAGACTGCAAAAGGAAAAAAAAGCAAAAAATAACCAAACAATAAAAGAAAAATCTTGACCTTGGGCTTTCAAACCAAATATTCAAACAGACAATTATTAAAATAAACCATTTTAAAACCCTAAAGAATCTATTCAAGCTTAAAAACGAAAAAAACCCTTCTGAATTTCCAGTGTTGTTTTATATGAATACATTTCTCAAATATGGCCTATTATGCGCCTTTATTATTAAAAAAATGAATGACTTTTGGGTATTTTAACCCTTTCCTTTCAAAGGGCTTTCCTTTGGGCATACGCCTAAATCATTTTTGGAAAATATGACCTTTTTGTAGCACAGTTATTAATTTTGCGGCAACTTGGAATTTTAAATTTTTTTGGCGTTTATTTTGGAAATGGGCCTAATCCCTTTTTTAGGCGTTTTGTCCGGCCCCCACTTTCCAAAAAAACCTCAACGGGGCGAACGCCATTTCCATCATTGGTCTTTTTCCATTTCTGATCTTATCAGCTTCCAATAGTTGGTCCTGCAATCTGGAGGTCGGCTTTTGTAAATCAACAATGAGGGGCAAAAATTTGCTCAATAAAATATTTGATGCGAGGTAACCAATCAGGACCTTACCAAGGGGTTCTCCCGTTACCCAGAACCTTGCCTATTATGAGGACGGGTCTTATCAACCCACGCAGGAAATGCTTTCCCCAAATTGATCCCAAATTCAGCGATTTTGGGCAAGACGACTCAATTTTCGGAAGCATCCAAATTAAACTAATAGTGATTTCCCATCCATTGGGAAACAGGCCATAGTCTTAATATTGCCATCAACGTAAAACAAAGCAAATGCGAGAATCGATGGGGCCCAGACCCGCCTTTGAGGGGCTCTTTGCTTTTGGCAGGAAAGGTCAAACGCTAAACTGTTCCTTATCCCCCCTATTCCCTTGAAATTAAGGGTTTGATTTTGCTGTATATTTTCGCCAATAAGGCAATTTTTGCGAATAAGATCAATCACTATCGGTTTCGATTAAACCCAAATAGTTCAAAATTTCTTTAACTCACCAGGTCAAAATCTAAGGCCCTCCGCTTCATCTAAACCAGAATATTTACGGCATTCATTTCGCATTGGCCTTTTTTGGATGTTAACGGGGTGGAAAAAAAGAATAAGTTATAGCTGAAAAAATAAAAATTGGCTGATGAAAAATATATAAGAAATGGCGGGGCCTTTTTGAATACGGCAAAACCCTGAGGGCCCCCCTTTAGCAGGGTTAAATATTAAACCCGCCTCAAACGCCCCAACACTTTCCCTAAAAAGCGGAAACCAGGGAAAAAGGGCACATAATCAAAAGTTCGTGGCGGTGATGGGTTAAGCCCTAACCATAGAAAAAAAGTGCCGTTTACGGCAGGGAGATGATGCGCCCCATAAAATATTGCAACCGCAACAGCAAGATTGATGATGATCGGCATGCGCAAAAATAATAGGCCAACCAAACTGGTTAAGGCAATTTCATGCAAAACACCAAAATAGATAAAATCATTCGGCATTAAGTAAAATTAGCTGACCGGCCAGCGGCTAAACAACAAAAAAGCGCTTGATAAAAACTTCCACCAATTTTGCGTGGCAAGATGGGAAAACCGCAAAAACAAAAAAGCTACTAATGCCAAAAAGAAAAACAAGATGCTTGCGGGGTTTATAGGGAAATCCAAAAAAGCAAGATCCCAATAAAATAAAAACATGGATAACGTGTGGAAAATAACTTTCAAGCCGGGCGTTTTAACGCCATATCATTCTGCTTGGTGTCTGTCATAAAATGTCCAACTCATAAAAAACTATAAGTGGCATAGATAAAGCAATTCAACCATTAAAAAAATCATTATCCTTGCACAACATCTCATACTAATCCGCTAAAATACATAAACAGGGCGCTATTTGGGTGATTATAAGTATTATTTATCGATTAAGCGCCATGTCACTCTTTATTGAAAAGTTTTTTTTAAAAAAATATAGGTATTTTTTGCATGGGATATATAAAACACTAAGGAAAAATTTGATTTCAATTAATACCAAGCAATTGTTTTAACGGCATATTTTTAGAATCATTTTAAAAAGACCACATTTAAACTTATAATTTTTTAAATTATCATAGCCATTTCCCCTCACATAAAACCATAATAGGGCTTGTCTTTTCTAAGCCATCAGCCCACATTAAACACTAAGAATCGAATTTTTTTGCTTGAAACCAATTAGAATCTAATTCTTGATGAATGGATTACGCTGCAAAGTTGATACCCTGTTAGCAAGTGAAATAAATATCCCGTATTTAATGACAGAATCATTTAAGGAGATAGATGAAATGGCTTTTGAATTACCTGAACTTCCCTATGCCTATGATGCATTAGAGCCATATATGTCGCGTGAAACTTTAGAATATCACCATGACAAGCACCATCTTGCCTATGTCACAGCTGGCAATAATCTTATCAAGGATTCTGGCCTTGAGGGTAAAAGCCTTGAAGATGTAGTCAAGGGAAGCTATGGCAAAAATCAAGCATTGTTCAATAATGCGGCCCAGCATTATAACCATACATTGTTCTGGCAATGGATGAAAAAAAATGGCGGCGGCAATAAATTGCCGGAAAAGTTAGCCAAAGCCATTGAAAGCGATTTAGGTGGCTTTGATAAATTCCGTGCCGATTTTACTGCTGCCGGCGTTGGTCAATTCGGTTCTGGTTGGGCTTGGGTTGCGGTTAAAGATGGCAAGCTTGAAATTATGAAAACACCTAATGGTGAAAATCCACTCGTGCATGGTGCAACACCAATTCTTGGTGTCGATGTTTGGGAGCACTCTTATTATATCGATTATCGCAATGCCCGTCCTAAATATCTTGAAGCATTTATCGACAATCTCATCAATTGGGATTTCGTGCTTGAGCTATACGAAAAAGCATAAGATTTTAAATTGAATATTTTTTAGCGATTGATCCAGATTATTTGCAAAAATAATCTGGATATTTTTTTATTTGATACACCTTCTACTCCAAAATCCGAAAAGGATTAAGTAGGTAAATATTTATAATCATTCGTCTTAATTATCTTGATTTTTTGTAAAATCAAATGCGCTCACTATAATCCACTTAGCAAAATTTCATTTATTATGGTCGCTTTTATAGATAAGAGCGCATTTCGATCTGATTGGATCAGATCGGCGCTCTAATCCATTGTTTGACACTCGTTTTTTGTCCGAAAACCGCTTCACACTTTTCGAAAAAACGCTCTAATCTATTGATATCTATGATGTGATTATTCATGATTAAATCATATGCGATAACTCCAACAAAAACTGAAGATGTAGGGCAGTTATAAAAATGTTAGATACAGATTTTTGCAAAATAGCATATGAAGATAATTATATCTTGATACATTCAGAGCTTAGTCATCCAATTAAACAATATGGTTCAGTATCATTTGAAAATCTATTGTCAGAAACAAGTGGTGAACCAAATGGACAAATTCAATTTCAGTGGGCGATAGTTAAAGGAGTAGTTTCTTTTAAAGAAATTGCATATATTGCATTTGTTGATAATGCTCTTATTGTTAAATTGAAGGATGGTGAAGAGAATTACTTATTAATAAGAAATATTCCTTATCAAGAATATGAAAAATCACGTAATTTATTTCGATCATGGGGTATAGACGTGCGAAATTAATTTTGTTTTATAGTAACTCGTTGGATTTTTGTAAAGTTAAATGATTAAGAGCAGCGATTATAAATAATGACTTCAACCTTTCTGCATTTACTGCAGTGAGCACCCCATTTTGTACCTGACGCAATTAAATAGACGCACTCTAAAGCCAGTTTATATTACCCTAAACGATCAAGTGCTTTTTTAAGCTTTTCGCGCTCTTGCGTGCATTCTTCCAAACGGGCGCGCTCGGCTTCCACCACATCGGGACGTGCATTGGCGACAAATTTTTCATTATTGAGTTTTGACGATAATTTGCCAATCTCAATATCAATTTTGCCAATGCTTTTATTAAGGCGGGCACGCTCGGCATCAAAATCAATTAAACTGCCAAGCGGAAGCGAGAAAGTAACGCCACTAATCACCGTTTGGGCTGCTTGCTCTGGTGCAATATCGGCAAGGCTAATGCTTTCCAAACGGGCAAGGCGCTTTAAGGCTACCTCATGACGCTCTAAGCGATCTTTGGTTAGCTGATCGGCCTCAAGCACCACCAAGGGTGCCATAGCACCGGCAGAAACATTCATTTCAACCCGCAGTGAGCGAATGCCTGACACAACATCAATAAGCCAATTAATATCATCAGCCGCTTCGCTATCTTGATAATCAATGCTTGGCCATTTTCCAATCAACTTAATGCGTTTTTTTCCCCGCGTTCGCCCCTAATTCTTTTGATAAAGGGGCAAAAGGGGGTGCAAAAGCATAAAACTTCATCAAACCCCCCGCGCCTTTTTCTTTTCTTCATCTTACAAAAATACTGGCGATAGTCAAATACCAATCCGAAAATTCCCAACAAAATAAGGCTTGGGCGGCATCAAAAGGATAGCTTTAATCCCGTTACCCCCGGGGGCTCAGCTAAATCCACTTGGGCGGGGGCAACATTTTCTGGCTTAAAATTCGTAAGCCTTTCCCATTTCTTTTCCGGGGGGTTTATTCCCACAAGGGCTTGCGTACCGGTACGGGGGTCAATTCATCCCCGCCCTGGCCGCCAATTGCCAAGGTAAAGCGCAAAGCATCAGCACCATATTCGTCCATCAATTCCAAAGGATCAATAACTTCTTGGTTTTGAATTTTTCCCTCTTTATCCGCCCAAAAACATATAGATGGTGTCAAAAGGTACTTCATCCATAAAATGAATACCCATCATCATCATGCGGGCAACAAAGAACAAAATTAAACCAGTCCCACCCTGGTTGGATTGGTTCAAGCCTGGGTTTTTTTGGACCCATTGTGAAAATGGCCAAGGGGGTAAAAATGATAACATCTTCTGCCTTTAATTCAACCCCCCTTGTTTTTTGGCCCTTCAAGGGCCCTCTTCGCTTTTTCAACGAAAAAGGGCCTCTGCCCTTCCGCGGGGGTGCCCCACCAAATTGGCGGAAAAACCAGGTCGATATTTTCCATCCAATGATAAGGGTTTTTTCCCTTGGCCGGGAAATTTTGTGCGGCCATGCAAACAACCTCCATTGCGGTTTTCCATTCCCCCGTTAACATACCATTGGTCGGTCGGGGGTTCAATGGCCCGCCGTCCCCGGGAACCTTTGGATGCGGTTCAATCTTGGCGGGTAGCTCTTATCTCACAAAACTTGCGGGCAAAAACATCGCCCTCGTTATCTAAACGCTAATAAAGGGCCCGCATCCTTTCAAACCATCAAAAATCTCATTGCCCGCAAAGTTTTGCCTGGCGTCGATATTGATGCGCATATTGCCACCAACCAAAATCGAAAATCATGGGCGGGTAATTTTCCCGCCGTCCGATTCTGGACGCTAATCATCCCAACGTTTTTTTTCGGCCAACAAAAGGCAATATTGCTTTGGGCCTAAAACTTTTCGGGATCCTCTGGTTACCAATCCCTATCCCAACATGGTTTCAGGACGGGTGGTTGCAACCACAATAAAGCTTGTTTCATCTTCAATGTTAAACTTTGGGCGGATGCGAAAATGCCTAAATTGCCTTAACTTCCGTTCCCCCTCAAGATCAGAAATGGCGGTTTACTTTGGATCCCCAAAAAGGCCCTTTTGTTCCTTGGCGTAAGGGTGAAAACCAAACCGCTTTGGGAGGCCTTCATCCATGGTGAACGTTCCCGACCATACAAATGCCCAAAGACGGCGAATTGATTGGCAACCATGCCGCCCGTCGTCGCCACCCTCGCTCAACAAATTTTTCCGCCCCAATTCTCGGCGGCTCCACGTCCGCCAATTGGCGTCACCCCATTTGGTTGCAAACCCAGTCCCACCCGGTTGCCAAAGACATTTTCCCGGTTCTTCCCCAAAAAATATCTTGATAGTGTTATTAGCCAGACCCTATCGGGAACCGGTAACATTTGGCGGTGGAATAACGATTGAAAAGGCTTCCGCGCCACGTTTTGAGCCAGCGCCAGCTTTAAAGTTGCCCTTATCTTCCCACTCTTTGGCGATACGTGGCTCGATATTTTTTGAATCATAGTTTTTTTCAAGCATTTTTCATCCGATGCAATCATGGTCAAAGGCATTGCCGACAAGTGTGGCGGTTTAGCCTTGTTATTTTATATAGTTGAATGGTTTGAATACAATTTTTTATGGCTCACTGTTCTTGAGCAAGATTCGGCTCTTTTTGGCCCGGCGAACAAAGTTATTGGCAAACAAAGATGGGGCTGATATGGTTAAGGTAGCCAAAAAACCAAGAACCACAAAACCGATCACCAAATAAAAAAATTTGGGGAATCCTTCCCAAAGATTTAGCATTATAGACGGGCAGTTTTGACACCAATAAAAAGGCAATCACCAAAGTATAAAGACTAAATATAATTGCCGAAAAATGGGAAACAGGCATATCGAGTGAGCCTAAATAGACCGGCAACGGCAAAAGGCAACCACCCGCTGGTGCTGGCACCCCAACAAAAATGCTTTTTGAATTCGGCATCCGCGCTTGCGACTTTCGGGCGGCCCAGGCAACACAAAACAATGCGCCATCAGCCAAAATTCGTCCTGATCAAAGAATAAGCAAAAAAAATTGGGGGCAACGCCGAAATTAATCACATCGGCAATCCACGGAAATTTGAAACCCGTTCATCAAACGGGCTATGCGTCCGTCAATTTCCATCAACACCCCGCAATAACCTTTAAACGCGCCCAAACGAGTTCTCGCCAACGAATACCCCTGCCCGGCTGGCTGAAACCGTAATCCATTTGGTACGGATAGCGCAAGATATTTGGGTTTACGCCTTTTTCGCTTTCACTAGTTATCTGGCCGGTGGAAATGGCGAACCACCATCTTAAACCAATTCTAAAAATTCAGGGTTTTATTATCAAACGCGAAGATTGTTTCACCGGCAACGGCAGTTTGGCCGACGCCAACCCGTATATTAGCGTTTTTTGGCAGATAGACATCAAGACGCGAGCCAAAACGAATAAGGCCAAAGCGTTTTCCCGCTTCAAGCTCTGCCCCATCATGCACCCACCAAACAATGCGCCGCGCAACAAGCCCTGCCACCTGCACAACACCAATATCGCCATGTTTGGTTGCCAAAACAACGCAATTACGCTCATTTGTTTCGCTTGCCTTATCAAGTTCAGCATTGGCAAATTTACCCGGGCGATAAACAATGGATTTAATTTTGCCATCCATTGGAATACGGTTAACATGACATGAGAAAACATTCATAAAAACCGATATGCGAATAACTGGTTCATCACCAAGGTTAAGTTCTTGGGGCGGCATCATCTCGCCAACAAAAGAAATTTTGCCATCGGCCGGGCTCATGACCAGCGTGTCGTCAATTGGGGTGAAACGTTCAGGATCACGAAAAAAATAAATACACCAAAGCGTCAGAACCATGCCAACCCAAAAAAGTGGATACCAAAGCCAACCCAAAAGCAATGATCCGCCGAAAAACACCGCAATAAAGGGGTAGCCCTCTTTATGAATAGGCACAAAAACTATTGCCTATAGAACGCATGATACTCATCAAAAATCCTATTATGCATAAAACTTAGGTCTGCATTATACAGCCAAGCTCGAAATTATATCTAATTTTTTAATTAACAGACTATAGAACTATGCGCAAAAAATAAATAAACTTTGGTCGTTTTATACATAAGTTGATCAATCGTGACGCAAATACCAACAATGTTTTTTGCATAAATGGCCACCTTTTGGCAATTTATGCGGCTTCGTAGGCGCACATATTTAAATCTTCGCTAAGTATTTTTGCCAAAGGTTATTGTTAAAAAGAATCTTAGGATCATATCGGCGTTTGATAGCAACAAAATCTTCAATTTGGCTAAAAGCCGATTGAAATTGCCTTTGATCGGCATGGAGGCGGTAGGTAAGGTAAAAGCTCCCTCCCAGTTCTAACGCACAAGAAATAAGGGAATGGGTTAGTTGATGCATCTCTTGTTCCGCAGATGACGTTTTTTCTTGACTAAATAACATGACAACAGCAATTCGCTCATCCAATGCATAAGATAAAAGAGTTTCATGATCAGCTTTGACATAGCGTAAAGTAATATTGAGCAGCTGTTGGCTAGAATTCTTTATGATGCCATGAGATCGTTTAAAGAAATTGCCTAATTGCTCCACGGGTACAAAATATTCGTGTAAAATATCAACACGTTTAGAATTCGTTTCTGCGATGGTAGAAAATGGCACATTAAGAACAGAATTGCGTGTCGTTGTTCCTTTGATTAAGCGTGGTTTTAAATCCTGTTCTAAAAACCATCGCAAGTTCTTCATAGCTTCACAATTGGTCTGGCTCCTTAAAATAGCACGCGAAGCCTTATCAAAAAAGGTTGCGCCACGAACCTCTTCTATATTTTCTTGATTTTCAGTCGGCGAAAAAGTGATGAGCATAGCCGATTTGAAATCATGATCCATGCTAACATCAACCCTGCCATAAGCCATTGCAATATTAGTTTTATTTCTTAGCTTGGAACTAAAGCCATAAGCTATTTTATCACTATCAAAGTTTTCATACTCGACTGTCAAACGTTGATTAACAACCAAATCAAGTTCAACTTCAAGTATGATACCCATCAGTCCATAACCACCAATTGTAGCTAAAAAAATATCTCTATTGTCATGACGTGAGCAATGGATAAGCTCGCCCGAAGCTAATAAGAGGTCAAAACCAACAACACTATTGATGAATTGCCCATAAGGCACAGCCCAACCATGAGCATTTGCAGATAGGGTTCCCCCGATCGAAAAATCATTATTTGACTGCATAATTTTAGGAGATAATCCTAAGCGGTCAAGCTTAGATATGATTTGATGCCACCGCGTTCCAGCGCTTACGCGGCATTTCATATTGCTCAAATCTACGTCTAACCAACCACCTTCTAAAAAAATGAGATTACCATTTCGTGGCAATGCTTGACCGCCCATACTATGAAGTGCGCCCGCAGCTAAACATGAAACACAATCAGTTCTGGAGGCAGCTAAAATTTTACGGACTTGCACAATACAAGCACTTTTTCCATCTACTGCAACATGGAACATTGAATGCAATTGCGTCAATTCAAGGCCGCTTGCATCATCAATGGATAGATTCGCAACCGCATATTGCGGAACTGCCATACCTAAACTTGGGGAATAAAGCAAAAGCCCCCATTTTTTTAAAAAATGTCTTCTATCGCTCTGATAATCCATCTTTAAACTTTTACGCAATCCTCTATCCCCTTCAAACAGATGGATAGATTTTAGATCTAAAAATCTTTAACACGAAAATTATTGCTCGTTTTTTGGTAAAACAGGCAATGATTTTATCAATTACAGATTTAAATTTTAGACTTATAAAAGAATAAAAATATTTTCAAAGCAAGCAAAATATCTATTGTCGAAAAATCTCTCTTAGAGCGTTTCCCTAAAAGTGTGAAGCGGCTTTCGCATAAAAACGGCTTGTAAACAATGAATTAGAGCGCCGATCTAATTCAATCAGATCGAAATACGCTCTAAAACAAGTAACCCAAAGACAAAATGTAAACTTATTTTTGTTCTGTAAGCCCAGTTATTACGCCAAGATCATCATTTTCACGCATTTGGCGCAATTTCTGCTCAACCTCGCTTGCTTCTCTTTGGCGTTGCCACATCGATGCATAAAGGCCATTTTCGTCTAATAAGTCTTGATGTTTGCCGCGCTCGACTATCTTACCGCTTTTTAGCACCAATATTTCATCAGCATCAATAATGGTCGATAGACGGTGGGCAATCACCACGGTTGTGCGGTTTTTACTGACCATTTCCAGCGCTTGTTGAATGTCTTGCTCGGTTGCCGTATCAAGGGCCGAGGTTGCCTCATCAAGAATGAGAATAGGTGGCGACTTTAAAATCGTGCGGGCAATGGCAATGCGTTGCTTTTCTCCGCCCGATAATTTAAGGCCGCGTTCACCGACCATAGACTTATAGCCCTGCGGCAAATTTTCAATAAAATTGGAGATTTGGGCAAGTTCAGCCGCGCGCTTTACCTCTTCAAACGTTGCATCAGGCCGGCCATAACGGATATTATAGGCAATTGTATCATTAAACAGCACTGTGTCTTGCGGCACCATACCAATCGCATGACGAAGGCTTTGTTGCGTCACATCACGCACATCTTGGCCATCAATCGTCACTGATCCCGATTGCACATCATAAAAGCGGAACAATAATCGCGAAATAGTTGATTTACCGGCGCCCGATGGCCCGACAATGGCAACCGTCTTACCGCTAGGCACCTCAAAACTCACCCCTTTAAGAATAGAGCGATCTTCATCATAGGAAAATTTGACATCGTCAAAACGGATTGTGCCACCATCTACCCTCAAAGATTTTGCGTCACTTTTATCGGTAATTTCTTGGCGAACATCGAGAAGATCAAACATTTGCTCAATATCCGTTAAGCCCTGCCTTACTTCACGATAGATAAAGCCGATAAAATTCAAGGGAATGGAAAGTTGAATCATCAATGTATTGATAAAGACAAAATCGCCGATTGTCTGCGTTCCATTGGCAATTTCACGTAGCGAAAGCACCATCATTGCCATTAAGCCAGCACCAAAAATAACCGCTTGCCCAAAATTGAGCCAACCAAGCGATATCCAAGTTTTAACAGCGGCACTCTCATAACGCTCCATGGATGCATCAAAGCGCTTGGCTTCCATATCCTCATTGCCAAAATATTTAACTGTTTCAAAATTCAATAATGAATCAATCGCCCGCGTATTTGCTTCAGTATCAGAGTCATTCATTTGCCGGCGAATAACGATACGCCAATTACTGGCTTTAATGGTAAACCATGTATAGGCAACCACCGTTAAAACCACGACAATAACATATGAAAAACCGCACGAGACCCAAAGCACAAAGGCGGTTAAAGCAAATTCAAGCAAGGTTGGCGCGGTATTTAAAATGGTAAAGCGCACAATTGCTTCAATGCCTTTTGTGCCACGCTCAATCACCCGCGACAAACCGCCAGTACGGCGCTCTAAATGGAAGCGCAGCGATAATTGATGCATATGGACAAAGGTTTGATAGGCAAGTCTGCGCACCGCATGTTGACCAACGGAGGCAAAAAGCGCGTCACGCAATTGGTTTAAACCGGCTTGAACGATGCGCGCAATATTATAGGCAGCAACCAACATTAAAGGCGTGACAAGAGCGGGTAATATAAAGCTTGGTGCTTCAAATTTACCGCCAACAGCTTCGGTTGCATATTTGAAAAAATAGGGCACAAGAATAAGAACAAGCTTAGATATAACAAGATAGAATAAAGCCCACAAAACGCGCCGTTTTAATTTGGGCTCATGTGCTGGCCACATATAGGGCCATAGATTGTATAATGTTTTAAACGTTGCGCCAGACTCTGCCGAAACTGTCTTATTGCGGCCATTTTTCTCGGCAGAATGATCACTCATAACTTAAATCTTTTTCCAATTTGATGAAACAGTCAATTACTGTTTAGAAGGTAAAGCCAACCGCTGCCCCGCCTGAACATTATGCTGATTTTGCAAAGCATGGCGGTTCAATTGATATATTTTATCGGCAAAATTATAATCACCGTAAAGCCTTTCCGCAATTTGCGACAATGTTTCACCCGGGCGTACCACAACTGTTTCCACGGGCTTATTGGCTATATAATATTGCTCGTTGCTTTTATTTAGGCTAGAAATCGTAAATGGCAAAGTAACATTTATGAGTATTTCACCATTTTCATTCAATAATTGTGCTTTAAAGGCATAGTCCCCCTTAGCTAATTTATTGGTGCGTTCTATGCAAAAGCGCCCTATTTCCCTAATAAATTCCGAACCCAATATTAAATCAAGATTATGGATTGCAACGCGGTAATTGGCCGGCGCACGCCCACAAACAGTAAAATGACCATTTTCATAGGCGATATATTCAATCGAAAAGCCTAAATTTTCTGTCTCCATCACTTGAAATGATTCAAGGATAAAGAACCTTTGTGACCATTGGTTCATCTATATCTGCGGTTATTGGCGTATTGCTATCACTGTTCATCGTGACAATCAGTGTTTGGACTGATGTCGCCGACTGTCCATTTCTATCGGTAGAGCGCAGCACATAACGATACCTTCCTGCGCGGGCTTCTTTGTGATAACCGTTGAAATCTCCGCTTTATCGTTAGCCCAATCTGCCCCAATAATTTTCGTCCACTACAAGATCGATTTGACTAAATGGATCAGCACGGCCTGAAATGACAACACCACCGGAGTTTTCAAGCATATAAGAGATAAAAGGGCCCACCATTTGGGTATAATGAAGGATTTGGCGCAGCAGACCCTTTGGTAGTCCTTGGCGGCAATACCATCAAACGGCAAAAACGTCATGGCTTTTATAATAATTTAGTGATAAATTTGCAAAAACCCTTGAAGGGTTTTCCAACCGTTAAGTTTGGGAACATCCCTTTCGTTCAAAAATTTCATGAACAAAAAGCCAAGAACAATAGGTGATTTAAATTTAAACGAATAAAAAGTAGGAAAAACCATATTTCTTTCAATTGAAAGGATTCTTATTTGAAATTTTGACCAAAAGCGCTATGAATAAAATTCCAATTTTACACCAAAAAGCGATTTGATTTTTGAAATCAAAGATTAGAGCGTTTTCCAAAAGGGAAGGGTTTGGACAAAAACGCGGTAAAACGGATTAAGCCGACTGATCCAACCGATCGAAATGCGCTCAGACGAAATTTAAATTAACTGCCACCCCCTTTGGCTTTTACGGTGTTAAAGGAAAAAATATAAAAATTGATTATATTTGTGTTTATTGCGGTCGCAGGAAAACCCATCTATGCGCTGCAAGTTTTGAGAGCTCCGCAAAAGCAAAACGGCCTTTATTATGGGGTGGCAGCGGGCATTATGGGTGTTGCTCAAAGGTGAAAGCCCCGGTCCGCGTTATCGGCATCATACCAGAGTTTTTTGGGAACAAAAAGCCCACGGCAAAAGCCTTGATGACTTGTTGTCGTGATACCATGCGGCGCAAAGCTATGAGGTTTGAAAGGGATGCTTTTTGTAACTTTTCCCCGGCGGACGGATTTGGAAATTAAGAAATGAGACAGGGACAGCGATCACCATAATAAGCCAATGGTTTTTGCTAATATCAATCAGTATTGGAATCCCTTAGCAACACTTTTGCAGATATTAAGGTTTTTCATAGCCGGCAGCACTTATTGAAAAATATTAAGATATCATACCAACAATAAGAATTATCAAACTTCGGCTTTTAACTGGAAAAAAAATTTAAAAAGCAAAAAAAATTTGAATAAAAAATGAAAAAGGATTTAATTAAAGCACAAATTTGTATTTTAAATTGGACCTAAAACTTTTATTTTTGGGGTTAAATTTTTATGTTAAAAGAAAAGCGCATTATTAACCTTATTTTTGTTCACCCCCTTAGCCAAATAACCTAAACCAAAATTTTGGTAAACCCAAAAAGGGGGAAAATTTTTAAAACAACCGTTAAGCGAAATGTTTAAATGGGATTATACCCGAAGCCTTAAAAACCTTTTTTAACTGATCACCAAAGCTTTTTTTTCCTTAGTAAGTCCCGGAGTTATTAAGGACGTTGTTTTAAAAAAACTTTGGAAAAAATTTGGCAAAAATTTAAAATTTTTTTAAAATTATATTTTTAGGGAATCTTTAGAAATTCCCCCCCCAAACAATCACCTATGGGGAAAGGGGGCCCAATGAAAGATGAAATTTTTTTTTGGTTGGTGCAACCAAGGATTAAGAGCCCAAAAAAAGGGTTTTACAAAACCAGGTAAACAGGATAGAGCGCCGCCCAATCAGATGAAATTTCCCAACGCCAAACCCGGCTTTATACATAGCAGATTAAATTTCAAAAACCCATTCCCTCGGAATAGGCCTTTTAAACTATACGCCAAAGTATGCTTTTGACGCATAGCTATTGCGCAAAACCGGCGGCCAATAAGATTGTACCAAAAAACCAAATGAATTGCTTAAAATGATATCAATCTTACGCTCTCTCGCCTTATGGGGAACAAGATCAATTTTGGTTTCAACCGATGGATTATCAAGATTTAAAGTGGGCGGCCACACGAATCGCGGGCAGAAGATTGCCTGCCGGCTGCACCGCAAAATCCAATGGACGATTTTGTTGATGACATGGATACTTTATCGACCGCATCACCCATAACGCGCTCAACCGCAGCAAGTCAATTGTATCCAGCTGAAGACCCCGGGCTTAATATAAAATTTCATTTATCCGGCACGCTTAATCCGAACGCAGACGTTTGCCCCTTCGCCGTTTCATTGGCGGGTGATTGATGAGCATCGCCGCTCAACCCATAACCGACAACTTCAGCGTATATTTTCGCGCCACGCTTTTGGGCGTGTTCTTTCCGAACAAAAATAGGGGTTTTCACCCATCACAAAACCATCACGATCCTTATCATAAGGGCGGAGGGAATTGACTTAAATTTGAGAGGCTTTAAGGCGCAAAGCCCGGGAAATACGAAACCGGGATTCCGAACCGCAACCATAACATCGGCATCACCAAGCGCAATCAAACGAGCGGCATCGCCAAGTGCGGGTCGAACGGTAAACCGAATGATTTCCCAGCAATTTATGCCCTTTGAAACATATCCAGAGAAATTAATGATAACCTGAATAAAAAATGGTGAAATACGTTCCCACGATCGGGAAGGTAAGCCAGCTTCAACAATGCCTTCGACGCCGCCAATACCAGCACCAATCATCACACGGTTGATTTGTCTTCATCGCTTTCTGATGCCAACCCATCACGCGCCCCAGTTGCCAGAAACGGCATAAACGATAAAAGGATCAACCTTACGCTGTTCCTTTGGTCCTAAAAACGGATTATAGGCCATTTTAACATCCCCAAAGGAATGCGACAGGGATTTGACACGGTAGATCATCAACCTCAAATTCGCTAACACGACGGGCGCCACTCTCCCCATTTAATAATCTCGTCCAACTATGCTCTACATTGCCGGCAAGCGGAGAAACCAGCCCAAGGCCAGTAATGACTACACGCCTCATTATCATATCCTGATCTAATATTAATAAATTATTAGAAGAAAAGCACCCTTTAAGAGGCGCTTTTTTCTAAACATATCAAAACGGCAAATTGCCATATTTTGACGAAATTACGCCAAAGCCTTGTCGATGAACTTTACTGCATCGCCAACGGTTAGGATGGTTTCTGCTGCATCATCAGGAATTTCAACGCCGAATTCTTCTTCAAATGCCATAACAAGCTCAACAGTATCAAGGCTGTCTGCACCGAGATCATCAATGAAGCTTGCGCCTTCTGTTACTTTATCAGCTTCTACTCCAAGATGTTCTTCAACAATCTTTTTAACGCGTTCCACTCATGTCGGAACCTCGACCTCAGTTATTCCCAGCCGTGAATGGCTTGGGTATTCAAATAAAGCGAATAGGTGTATTAGAATTTACTAATTTTCTCACCCTGTGGATATCCCTTGCGGGAATAGCAGCAGATACCTGCTGCCAGAAACAATCAAAACCATTTACTCAGATTAAAAGCAAATTCTTTTGACTGATTGAGATTGACCAATTTAAAAAAATGATCAACCCTAGATTACCTAATTGAATGGGATAGACCAATTAAGAAAAAGATTCAATCACATTCATTAAAAGTTTAGGGTATTTATCATGCAAAGATCACATATAAACCAGCAATTTTCATCTTTTTCACAATTATTTGGAGACCCTATTTTTCGCTTAAACATTTAAATAAAAATATTTTAAAGGATTCAACCCCATTTTATGGAATCCTTTACACATAAAAATTTCTAAGCGGTTGAATAGAACCAAACTGGCCCTGCCACCCTGAATGAATGGTCCCGGAATAACTTTTTCATCCGCCAAATAAACGGCTGCAGCCTCGCGAGACCCATTGATGGAATGGTGAATAATACATTTTTTATCATTCAGCTTATCGTCGGCTGATTCAATGCCTGGGGAAATGAATTAAAGTTAAATTTTAGCAATTTTTGCGCCAATGATTTTGAAAACCACGACCCTTTGTTTTAAAATTTTTTTCCCCGGATTTCGGAACGCCCAAATTAAAGCGCCAAAACGGCGGGCATCGGATGGGTTAATTTTTGGAAGATTAAATGCGGTGAGAAACGCAGAACTGCATCCCAATCTCATCGCCTGCGACAAAAAGGCCATCACGGTAATACCGGGATTATTAACCAAAAGTCAAACCCCCATTTCTTTGACCCGCGCCCCAATCCTTTCACCGCCTCACGGCGACAAATTGCAGGAACACAAAACGCGCCCCCCCAGCGGC
Source organism: Lamproptera curius (assembly GCA_029286875.1). NCBI lineage: Eukaryota > Metazoa > Arthropoda > Insecta > Lepidoptera > Papilionidae > Lamproptera > Lamproptera curius. The sequence goes on along the minus strand of JAGSMT010000404.1, from coordinate 95,693 downwards.
TAATTCATCCAACTTTCTTGCTTGTATGAAGACCAAGATCGCACCTTTGCGCATGTAAGACGGGCAATCGCTTACCAATACCGCGGTTCCTGTTAAAGCGCTTTCCCATTAAGTTCAAACATATCTGATCCTCACTGATCATTTTAAAGTCTCTATCATTATGGAATTAGCAATCATAATGACAAACCGAAGTTTTTTAAAGTTCAAGTCGATCGAAAGCTTTATTAAAACCAAGTTCCTTGAGCGCCCTCAACGCGCCTGATTTAGGGGACCCAAGATCCTTATTTAATGGGCGGAAGCCCAGGGTCAAAACTTTTCCAGTGCCAATTTCATAAAGCGTATCAACATCATTCTTGCCAAACCATTCAATGGTTTCACGCCAACGCACCCTTTTCCCCGTTACGGGCAAACCAAAGCAACAACTTTTTCATCACGACGGGCTTTTCCATTGGCAACCAAAGCTGGGTTGGTTTTTCAACTCAGCCAAAGCCCTGTACATTGGCTGGGCGCATTAAACAGAAGGAAGGGCAGATACGGCAACATAACCCACGTTTTGCACCCTTTTCACTCGCGCTTTGCGCCTTTTTAACCGCAAAACGCCGAAATCACCAAACCACCACCATTACATTGGCGATTTAAGCGCCAAGACTTTGCGGCATCGCCAAATGATTGTCCCCATCAAGCCCATAATGGCGCCATGCCACCTGCCCCGGAACAGTTTTGATGGCTTCCGAATACGCGCCGTGGGTATCAGCCAAGAAAACATGCGCACAAAGGGCTGAATATTCCCCCAAGGAATGACCAGCAACATAATGCACTTTTTGCCCCAAATTTAAACCAAGCGACTGCATCACTTTAATGATAGCCATAGAAACCGCCATTAAGGCCGGCTGCGCGCATTGGCCGTTAAGGTTAAAACATCTTCAGGACCTTCAAACATAAGCGCTGAAAGCTTCTCACCTAAAGCATCATCAACCTCTTCAAAAACCTGTTTGGCCACAGAAAATTGTTCAGCTAATGCCTTGCCCATACCAACAGCTTGGCTTCCCTGCCCTGGAAATGTAAATGCAACTGCCATAAGGATTTGCCTCGTATATCTTTTATAATATTATTTCTATAACTAATATTGCTACTATTGCAGGCAATATGGGAAATTTATACCGCCCACTTGCAATGAAATGGCCGGCTTTACTCAATTATAGGCTGTTTGCAATCTCAGCTTTTACCGCAGCAATCGCCGCATCTGCCTTATCAGCATCGGGGCCGCCTGCTTGCGCCATATCAGCGCGGCCACCGCCACCTTTACCGCCAAGCACTTCCGTTGCAACGCGCACAAGATCAACCGCACTTAGCTTATCGGTCAAATCATCGGTAACACCAATAACAATACTCGCCTTACCATCTTCACCCTTGCCAATAAACACAACAACGCCCGAGCCGATTTGCCCTTTGCCGCTATCTGCAAGTGGTTTTAAATCGCGCGGTGAAACGCCAGTAACAACACGACCCAAAAAGCCAATGCCATTAATCTTTTCAAAACCTTCATCGCCGCCATTGCTCGAGCCACCACCAAGCGCTAATTGACGGCGGGCATCGCTTAAGTCTTTTTCAAGCTTGCGGCGCTCTTCACTCAGTAAACGCACACGCTCCACCACATCATTAACGCCTGTTTTCATCAAACCGGCAAGATCATGCAAACGCTCATCTTGATTTTTAAGATATTGACGCGCACCATCGGCAGTCAACGCTTCAAGACGGCGAACACCTGCAGCAACAGCACTTTCAGACACAATGCGAATAAGGCCTATATCACCGGTGCGCCGCACATGGGTACCACCACAAAGCTCAATCGACCATGGGCGATTATGCACACCATTTGACACATCCGCTTCGCCCATCGACACAACGCGAACTTCCTCACCATATTTTTCGCCAAATAGTGCCATAGCGCCTTCAGCAATCGCATCATCAACCGCCATAAGCCGTGTTGTAACCGCGCTATTTTGCAAGACAATGCGATTAGCAATATCTTCAATCTCGTCAAGTTCAGCGCGAGATTGGCGTTGGATGTGAAAAGTCAAAACGCAAACGATCTGGCGATACTAATGACCCCTTTTGCGCAACATGGGTACCAAGCACTTGACGCAAGGCTTCATGCAATAAATGGGTCGCCGAATGGTTAGCGCGAATTTTACTGCGGCGTTGATGATCGACAGTTAACTCGGCCGCCTCTCCAACTTTAACCGTACCGCTACGCACTTTACCAATATGGACGAAAACGCCCTCGCCCTTTTTCTGAGTGTCCGTGACATCAAAGATAAAATCATCACCAATGATTGTACCACTGTCACCAACCTGACCACCCGATTCGCCATAGAACGACGTTTGGTTGACCACCAATTGGCACTCATCACCAGCGCCGGCACTATCAACCATTACACCATCTTTAACCAAAGCCGTGACAACCGCCTCTAGTTTTTCCGTATCATAGCCTAAAAATTCGGTTGGCCCAACTTTATCGCGCACGGCAAACCAAATGGTTTCCGTTGCGGCTTCACCTGAGCCTGACCAATGGGCGCGCGCTTCTGCCTTTTGACGCGCCATTGCGGTATCAAAACCATCGGTATCCACCGAAATATCACGGCGACGCAATGCATCTTGGGTTAAATCAAGTGGGAAACCATAAGTATCATAAAGCTTGAATGCCACTTCGCCATCAAGCTTGCCACCAGCAGTTAAATCAGAGCTTGCCTCATTCAACAAACCAAGACCACGCTCCAAGGTTTTACGAAACGCGTTTCTTCCAATTTCAATGTTTCAGAAATCAAAGCTTCAGCCCGCAATAATTCTGGATAGGCTTGCCCCATCTCGCGAGTTAAAACTGGCAATAACTTAAATAGTAGCGGATCTTTGGAACCTAGCAATTGCGCGTGACGCATAGCGCGGCGCATAATGCGGCGCAACATAACCACGCCCTTCATTGATGGCAACACACCATCAGCAATTAAAAGGCGGATGAGCGTAAATGATCGGCAATAACGCGGTGACTTGCAGTAAACTCACCAGCAGCTTTAACGCCTGTTGCTTCTTCTGAAGCGCGAATTAATGTGCGGAAAAGATCAATATCATAATTATCATGCACGCCCTGCAACACAGCTGCGACACGTTCAGCCCCATACCTGTATCAATTGATGGGCGTGGCAAATCCTTACGCTCATCAAGAGTTACTTGTTCATATTGCATGAAAACAAGATTCCAAATTTCGATAAAGCGGTCGCCATCTTCATCAGCACTACCTGGAGGGCCACCCCAGATCTTATCGCCGTGATCATAGAAAATTTCGGAACAAGGACCACAAGGACCTGTATCACCCATTGCCCAAAAATTATCATTGCAATACGAATAATGCGATCATCGGTAAGGCCGTGCAATTTTTTTCCAAAAATTAGCAGCATCCTCATCGGTATGATAAACGGTTACCAATAACTTATCTTTTGGCAAACCAAATTCTTTGGTTAGCAAATTCCAAGCAAAACTAATCGCTTCTTCCTTAAAATAATCACCAAAGGAAAAATTGCCAGCATTTCAAAAAATGTATGGTGACGTGCTGTATAACCAACATTATCAAGGTCATTATGCTTACCACCGGCGCGAACGCATTTTTGTGCCGTAGTCGCGCGGTTATAGGGGCGTGTTTCAAGGCCGGTAAAAACATTTTTAAATTGCACCATACCAGCATTGGTAAACATCAATGTTGGATCATTGCGCGGCACCAATGGACTAGATGAAACTATTTCATGCCCATTGCTATGAAAAAAATCCAAAAATGTTGATCTTATCTCATTAACGCTACTCATAAATCCACCTTGTTATCACGCACTTGCTCATCATAAATGGGCACATATAATTGTTGGGTTTATAGCAATAATACCATAAAGTATAGTGAGGCCATTTGATTTTAACAAAAAATCAAATCGAAAAGCCAAGTGATAATAATAATTTAAAATTGCAACCTGCAGGCTTGATGCCTTTCAGATCGTAATTTATATAGCAAAGAGTAGTGTGGCCTCGCCGCCCTTATTTCAAGCCTTTGGCAAGGCTTCAACAAATTTTACTGCCTGCCCAAGCGATGCGCGCAATATTCACCTTCCCACATGACACGGGCGCCACGAATAACCGTACCAACTGGCCAACCAGTTACTTCTTCACCATCATAGGGTGTCCAACCAGCGCGTGAGCCAACTTGACTATTGGAATGGTTTCATTGCGCTTTAAATCCACAATGGTTAAATCACAATCATAGCCAACGGCAATGCGCCCTTATTGGGAAAATAACCAAAAATAAGGGCCGACCCATGTGATGTCATATCAACCAAACGTTTCCAGCGATAACCGCCCCTTATTCACATGATTAAGCATTAAGGGCATGATAGTTTGCACGCCAGTCATGCCCGATGGCGATTGCGGATAAGGTTTATTTTTCTCTTCCAATAAATGCGGCGCATGATCAGAACCAATCACATCAATAATGCTTTGCCAAGCCATAACCTTTTCACGGTGACGCTTTGTCGGCACCGGCGGGTTTCTTCCCGGAAAGCGTACCAAGACGGAATAATACCCCGGATAAGGAAATGATTGGGGTTATTTAAGGTTAAACATCCTTATGATCTTGCAAAAAGTCAATTTCTTCAGCCGTTGAAATATGGGCATTGGGAATAGCCTTCCCGTTTCATGAGCAAAGCCCAAACGCTGCGTGCATTGCAGCGCTGCAATTTATCACGCCAAACAGGGTGAGAAGATGGATCACCAACCCGGCAAAAGTCCTTGCGCGCATTGAGCCGCGCTTCATCCTTCGCTTGGGAAAGCCCACGCCGGGAGTGTTTTTAAGATTGACGCACCCTTCATCAATAACAACCAAAAAGACACCGGTGGAGGGCCTATAAAGACCTTTACCAGGGGCCCGGCAAAGTTCAAGCTTCTGCTACCTAAGGCTTTGTTACCACCCACCCGGTAAATCAACCAAGGTGGCCTGTTGCCCGTTTAACCTTATCTGCAAGAGCTGCCCCACCACAGTCAAAGGTTTTGTATTTGGTATTTCCCAAAGAAGACGTTAACCGTTGGCCACGCCGGAGCGCATCCCGTTTCCAAATCTTCCTTATGCTCAAGCCCGGGCTCGCGAAAATGCACTTGGCTATCAATAACGCCGGGCAAAATATGCAAACCCGTACAATCGATTACCTCGCCAGCACTATCACCTGCCAAGGAACCTTCATTTCGCCATCTTACCCGATATAACCACCTTATCCGGAATGGCGATACCCCATCATGATTGACAACATAGTATTTTTGAAAAATTCTACCAAATGGCGGAAATACGTTTCTTTGCAGGTTGGTTTTCCCGGAATTACGTATTTAACAAAGGAAAGGCAAGGATTAAGGGACCACAGAATCATCCATAGGCAACAGTTTTGGACGCAATTGATAAGAAATTTACGGTTAAGATTTCTTTGCAAATTTTATCACAACAGATGTTGAAAATCCGAAAATGTACAATGCTTTTCCTGGGCATTATTAATACCGGGAAGGAAAAATTGCCTATGATTTTTTAATCGGCAAGAAAAATGATCTGTTTTTTTATTATTTGATGAGCTCATTGGAACCGGGTTTATCAAACGGTCTTTGGAAAAATTGGTGACGTTAATTTAATACAAGAAAAAATGTTAGAAGGATTTGATTCAAAAAACCAAAACATCTAAAGAATTAACAATAGAAAATAATTTACTGTTTTTTAATGATAAAAGATTTTTGTTAAACCAAAATATTTTCCGCAACTATAAAATTAGCAATAGCGAGCAATGCATTGATAAGAATAGTGAAAATTATATTTCGCTAAGAATAGAAAATGCGGTTGTAGAAAGCGGCAAGGATTATCCCCTTAATGAAGTTCCCATGATATTAACCCCACCAGCTTAGGCGGAGTTTTTATGGTTGGCTATATCGGACAAGGAAGGGCCGCGCATGCATCACCGCAAAACTGCAAGGCGGCGAGTTTTAATTGCAACAGGCAATTCTCCCTGCGGGCTTACAGGGCAGATGGCAAACCAATTGGGCACAATGGGCAGCGTCCAATGGTTTTCCGGTATTGGTCCTGGACCGTGAAACAAGCCTGGGATAAAAGCCCGATAACGGCCAATGGGTTGAACTGAACTCTTCCCACCAATGGTGAATTTTACTTTTCCAGAAAAGCAGTGGTGGGAAAAAATTTTTGGATCCGCAAGCCCATAATGTTTTTATTTTTGTTCACCTTTTTTTAATTTTTACCATGGGGCATTTTACTATTATTACCAATCAAAGGTTAGGACCCGGCTGCTGGGATACTATTGATGGACAACCACGCGCATGGCAAAGAATGTTTGGGCGGGTGGGATTCCGATCCATCCCCCCTTGACGTGGAGATTATTGATATTGCCTCCTGGTTCCGCCCCCGGTTCCTCGGAATGAAAAACGCGCGGAATATGCCTTATTCAGCTCCCAGCACCCATGCCGGGGAGAAACCGTGGGCCTTTCCGATGCCATTTATTGAGCGCATGCTTGCCTTCCCAATACCGGAATTGGGTGATTCATATGATATTTTTGCGGGTACTTATTACAAAGAATTTTAAGACCGCTTTGGAAAAAGCAATTCATATTCGCTTTTCACTTCCCGTAAAGCCGCTCAAAAAAATCAAGAAAAACATCAAAAAAGCTGATCGCATTGCCGCTTTTTTTGAAGCAACCAAGCTTGCAGGATTTTCTTTAGCAGAGGCGGAGCGCTATTTTAGCAAACCACAAAATATGAGCAGTGACGGTTTGGATCTTATTCCGCGCGCGACCCAGCATGTTGAAGGTGGCTTTCTCTCTCGCTTTAATGAGATTGAGCAATTGCGCGCCAACGCAACCTTGTCCCAAGCAAAAAATAAATAAAACCGAAACATCCCCATCATTCTATGCCGTAAGAAGACACTTTTTATGTTTGATAAAACCCAACAAGACTTGGATTGCAGGTCAATAACCGGCTCGTTACTTGTTACACCACTATCAAGGTTAAAAATGGTTATAAAGCACCATAGCCCAAGCCATATGATAACCCTACTTAGCCCTAACGCAAAAATAGTGCGCGATAAAGCTATTGCAGATGAAAATCACCATATTTTATTTTTTAATGATATTAATGAACCTCGGCCAAATTTAATTGCACCGCAAATGCAAGATGTTGAAACGATCATTCGCCTTTGAATAATTGGATTTGAGGCGCCCCACGCGCAGCCCCTCATTCATTGCCAAGGGCATTCGCGCCCCGGCCGTTTGCTATTATCGCATGCGCTTTAAATGAAAAAAATTGAAAAAGTTCGCAATTTGTTTACGATAATTATTCCATCAGCCACAACCAATGCAAGATTGATTGCGCTTGGATGACATTTGGGGGCAATGGCAAATGGATTACGCAATTGCGCGAATTGGCCGTGGTGCAGAGGCAAGGAGGATTGTTTTATTTTTGGCCTTTTTTTTGCCTTGTAATTCGCCTTGTAACTTTACCTTGTAACCTTTACTTGTAAAATTTAGCCCAATTGCCCTTCCCAATTAAAATTTTACAATATTGGCAACTACGTCATTAATGACAAATTTAATCATGAGTACAATATTAAACCCCATGAGCAGCTTTGCAATAAGCCTTTTCGGCCCCCTGCCTTAATGGATCCCAAGAGGCAATTAAACAAAAACAATAATAAGAGGGGGAAGATGGAAATTGGCTTTGGCTTTGGACCTTGGAAAGCAATTAACCGGTTCCACAAATTGCAAAAGATATGGGACTTACCAGACAAGCTGTGCAACGTTTAGCCGATGAGATGAAGGAGCTTTCCTATATTGAGGTTCATATAAATCCGATACATAAACGATCAAAGCTTTATCCCAACCCCTTAGGGCGAAGGAAAATATAATTTAAGATGATTTAAAAATGCCGAGCAGGGTGCCGTTCACCATTCACGAGATAAGGCACTATATTGATGGCTTAGAAAGACTAAGCAAGGCATTTGAGGATTTAACAAAATGAAAACCACCCTTTACCTAACCAATCCATCAAAAGCATTGTCGATAAAAGTTCAGGGCATAAATTTAGGGAGCGCATTTCGATCTGATTGGATGAGATCGGCACCAATCCATTGTTTAACCTCGTTTTTTGTCCGAAAACCGTCACTTTTCGGAAAACGCCTAATGCCCTTTACTGAGTGGGTCATCGATTGGCCATGATCTTAAAAACCTTAAAATCCACGCCTTTGTTGGCGGCAGTTTAAAGGCTTGCCTTTGACCTTCAATTCCCCGATATAGGAAATTAAAAAATGAAGAAAATTGCCCTCTGCCATAGATTGGCGGCAATGATGAGTTGCGCTTTATTGCTGGTATTTTGGCTATCAACCATAAGTTCAGAGCTTTTTGGCAGCATAGACTATATTATCACAATTAAATATTTGATAAGCTATGCTATTTTTATTCTTATTGCCTGTTTTATTATCACAGCTATAACGGGTATAAAACTTTCGCGAAAATCAACAAGCACAACAATAAATAAGAAAAAATTACGCATGCCCTTTATAGCGGCAAATGGCTTACTCATTTTAATACCATCTGCCTTTTATCTAAAAATGCCCACCGCACCCCAAAATTTGATAGCACCTTTGGTTTCGCATTGGAACCATTTTTTCGGTTTAAATTTATTTTGCAGCCCAAACATCCGCCGGCATTGGGTTAAAAATCAGGCAGCCAGGGTAATAAAAAGCCCAGTAAAAACTGGCTTAAAACGGGGCCCGCGCGATGGGCTTTAATGAATTTTTGCCATCCCGATAAGCACCCTGCCCTCACGATCCATCAAATCGCTGTTGTTTGAACCGGCAGGGGGCACAACCGAGGGGGGCTGCCGCCTCCACCGCATCGGGGAATTTTGCCGGATGAGCGGTTGACAAGATCACCATCGGCACATTCGCATCGGCAAATTGGCGTGACACTTTAATTGCAGTTGCCGTATGGGGAACCATAAATTGCTTTGATTTAAACCCGAATAAGCGCCTTCTTACCCAATTGCTGCTTACCAGCAACAAAAGCGCAGAGGGTTTGCATCTGCTTTTCTTCCAAAAGTAAATGCACCCGATTGTTTTAATGATTCCATTTGCCGCTTAATAGCCGCGCCATCACGCCCATTGCTTTCAAATAACAAGCGCTCAAAATTGGATGACACCTGAATATCCATTACATGTGGTATGGATAATGCCCCGCGTTTCATAAATACCGCTTTTTAAGGTGCGGGCCAAAATATCATTATCATTAGGCACAACCACCTTGCACCAAACCCCACGCGATGCAAAACAGCAACAGACAACAAATGCTAGGCTGGCACCGCAGGAGACGGAGCGACTATACACCTTTCAAGCGAAACAGCGAAAAATATTAAATAACCTGCTTACACTGCGCCAATTGATAGAATTAATTGAAATTGCTAATCACCGTGAAATTTATGAACAGCAGTGATCGGACCAGCCTGACAATCACTGTACCACCTTCAACCGCCAAAGCATGGACATTACCGGCTGAAGTGTTAGGAGGTCATTTATGTTGCTGAACTATGACACGCGCCTTTGGGAAAAAGAACGGTATCCGTGCGTTAATACTGGTAAAAGCCCCAATTGCTGCCCTGCCTGTATCAATTTGATGTTGCACTATCAATTGTTGCGCGCTTGCCATTTTCCGCCAAAATATGGTCCATAAGTCATGTACTGCATTGCCACATCTTTAAACGCCAACAATGTACCCATGAAATACCCTATAACAAACTCATTGCCTGGGTTGGTTTGCACCAGCGACAAGTTGCAGGGTGATGAAATGTTGCATAGGCTTCATCAACCATGAGGTCAGCAAGCAGCCTAATCTCCCTCAACGAAAGGCTATAAACAGCCTCAGATAGCCGATAGGACTTCCTTAGCGCTAACGTGAATGGCACCTGGCGAAAAATGTGATAGATCTGGAACATAAAGACACCATCATAGGCCAAACCTGCCATTACCGGCATCTTTAAATCCAAGACTGGGAGCCTCTCCCCGTGTGCTTATATATTTCATGTTATTTAAAGTCTCTGATATAGCTATCATCCCGAATATAAATTAATAGTTTTAAAGTATTTTTAAAAAATTAGATCTGCTTCCACTAAAAATACATAATACACCTTTCAAACTCGAAAACTTAAAAAAGCACGGAATGTTATTTTAAAATTGTTCGTCTTTAATCATCTGATTTTTAAAAATCAAATGCGCTAATTTTTATTTATAATCGTTTTAACAAAATTGAACGCCAACAGCGTCTCGTTTAATCAAAGGCAGGGTTTTACCACTAATTTTAATTTCTTTTGGCTTCCACACCACCAAAAATATCATTTAAAAAGAAAAAATTATCCATTTAAAAGTAAATAAGCGATTAATCTGCACTCTTTGAGTTGTGACAGTCAGATACGCACGAAGGCGCATTATTGCAGTTATTTTAGCCCCATAATTAATAAAAACCTGGAAAAACAACATAAATCGCATAAAAAGTGCATAGCGGCGTTTTGGCAATGCTATAAAGGCCAATAGGCAATAGATTTTATAGAAAGACCATGATAAAACTAGGATTGTCACCAATAATTTCTACGCGCAGTGCTATTATTTTAGCTTTAATGCGCTTTTATAAGTGGCTGCACAGCCAATAAGGTTGCAAGTGAACCAACAATTAGCGTTGAAGAATTGCGCGCTTGGTGCCCACCTGTTGTTTCGCGGATACCGATACAGCTTTAGTAATATCGGTACGCGGTGGTGACGGCAACTCGATAAGGTCATTTATCAAGCAACTTTTGCCAATGTTACCCGTGCCTGCCAATATCCAGAAGGCAAAATTTCCATGGTGGCTGCTGCAGCTGGCCGTATTGTGCCTGGCCCACAATTTTCAGGTGGGCGGCACCGTGACTCTTTCCGATATTAGTAAAAGTAAAGGAAGGTAAGCTGTGGCCATCTACTCAAAAAACATAGCTATTCAGTGCCTATCACTAGCAAGAACGCCAAACACAATTTATCTTTAAAGATGATCAAGCATCTTCCTCAAACCAGAAGGAAAAAATGTTAAGATTTTTATTAGCTTTACGTGAGAAGTCTAACACGCCCTGTCTACAGAGACACTTTATGGTAAGGCGCGTTACCAATGGAATAATTGTCAATGTAAAAACTATTTTATTGCTGAGCTGCAATGAGTATAATAAATAAAAGATAATTTATAAGCAGTCACGATGGATTTCATTTTGACTGCTTTATCACCACTCAGTTTATTTGTGTTACCAGTTTATTTCAAATGAGCAGAAAAATTGCTTGAAAGATGAAAGACGTGACGATAAACAAACAAAGATTATCATCTTCTGCGGCGTTATTGGTTGCAACAATACACAGATAATAAACTCATCTTCATACCAATATGATGATTGCTTATTTAATCACTTCATAATTATTGTCCGCATAATTCCCGGACCTATCCCCGTCTGATTGACTATAAGTGCGTCATGATCAAGCAACCTGGCCTGCTGTGTTATTTTTCTCATCACTGCCGTTCCCCAACATTCTCCGTTTCATCTGGTGATGCCAGCGTTTCAGCGGTTAAAATTCCCGCGGTTAACACCTATAGTGTTTCGGAAAAATATCGCGCCCAGACCGTTGATTTTTCTGGATATAAGCCGGGAACAATCGTTATCGATCCTAAGAATTATTTTCTTTATTATATTGAATCATCAACCAAGGCATCGCCATGGTATTGCTAAAAAAAAAAAAAAAAGCAGGGGCAAGGTCTTGAATTTCAAACACAAAATCAAGTTTAAGCGCGAATGGCCACGTTGGATTCCAACCAAAGATATGGTAAAGCGCAATCCGCAGCATTATGCAAAATTTGCCAATGGCATGGATGAGGGCCTGTAATCCACTCTCTACATGCCTTTATTTGTGGTGGGCAATAAGATACCTATATTCATTCATACAGTGCATTTTACCAATAATCGGTTCATCGGCTTCACTATTGCTTCCGTGGCGTGGTCAGTCGAAGATGTGCTTGACCTTTTATGAAAGTCATGTAGAAATTGGCACTGGAAGTCATCGTTTTATAATCTTCTTTCATCAATGGCAATTTTAATTTCCAATCAATTTCAAAATGGAAAACAGTTATTAATAAAGATATATCACTCTGTGAATGGTAGCTTGCAGGCTGCGGAAGATGACATAAGCGCAAAAAGCGGACTTTCCCGCTTTTTGTTTTTGGACCATAGAAGCACTGCTTAGAGCGCATTGATCTGATTGATCAGATCGGCGCTTCAGTTATTGCGCTTACTCCAGGAGCCAGTCCGAAACCGCTTCACACTTTTCGGAAAACGTTTAATTGACAGGAAAATATAGTGACAGAGGGGCAATAGGTTAATAAGCAGCTTGGTCGACATTATTGCTGATGACAGCATGAAGCGACTAATATCCCTTAAATTACGTTTCAAAAAAATCACGGTTCATAAATGACAAATATTCTATTTCCCCCTAGCAGAATCATTAAAAAATCATTATCACGATAATCCCATGGCGCGATATGTTTTCATTACTGGCGGCGTGGTTTCTTCCCTTGGAAAAGGCATAGCCGCAGCAGCATTGGCTGCACTCTTACAAGCACGCGGATACCGTGTACGGATCCGTAAACTTGACCCTTATCTTAACGTAGATCCAGGCACAATGTCGCCTTACCAACATGGTGAGGTATTTGTGACGGATGATGGTGCAGAGACCGATTTAGACCTTGGTCACTATGAGCGTTTTACTGGACGCTCAGCCAACAAACATGACAATATTACCACTGGTCGTATTTACCGTAATATTATTGAGCGGGAACTATGGTGCATCTTCAGCAGTGTCCTGCGCTGATGAGATTGTAATACCGCATCAAGTAATGATGACTATGATTTCGTATTATGCGAACCAGGCACTGTTGCGATATTATGCAACGCTTTCCTCAATTCATCCGCATTGAATTGCCACGTCAAAGTGCCGTTTTCGTGCATTTGACGTTAATGCCTTATATTCCAGCCACAGAACTTAAACCAACCAACCCAACACTGGTTAAAGAATTACAGGCAGCTGGCATTGCACCCGATATTCTTTTTGCGGGCCGACGTCTCTACCCAGAAGCTGAGCGGACGCAAGCCGCCTTTGCAATGTTCATCAGCGGTTATTCGTTACCGATGCGCATCAATTTGCGATGCCGATTGCCTATCATAAGGAAGGCCTTGACAATGAGGTTTTAGCTGCCTTTGGAATAGATCCTGCGCCAAAGCCACGGCTTGAGCGTTGGCAAGAAATTATGCATCGCACGCACAATCCTGAAGGCGGTGAAGTAACTACAGCATACAGAAATATACTGGCCTTTAAAGATGCCTATATAAATCCTTTAATCGAAGCCTTTGTCCCGCCAGGTACACAATCGGGTAAACTTGAATGGATCACCAGTTTTTAAAAAGAGGATCCAAGCCCCTATCTTGAAAAAGTGCATGGCATATTGGTTCCAGGTGCATTTGGTTTGCGTGGTGCGGAAGGTAAAATTGCCGCAACCCGTTTTGCCCGTGAACGCAAAGTTACTACATTTGTTGCATGCAATGGTATGGCCAGCGTTGGGAACTACAGCTGATGACGCATCATCGACTGAATTTGGCGAAACATCAAACCCGATTGTTAGCCTTATGACCGAATGGGCAAAGCAAGCTTTTGAAAACGCTCCTGGCTGGTGGTGACCTTGGTAACAATGCGCCTTGGCGCTATGTAGCTCGTCTGCGTAGCGCACCCATATTGCTGGCATTGCGTCCGCTTATTTCCGAGCGCCACCGCCACCGCTACAGTCACGCCGATTATATGCACTAACCCCTAAAGAGCATATTCGTTCTCTTTCTGGCAGTCACCTGATGGCTTGGCTGCCTGAAATGTGAATATGTGATCATCCATGGTTTTATTGCACATCACCTGAATTAAAATCACGCCTTGAACTCGTCCACTTTTTTTGCCCATTCACGCCGCAGCATGGAACAAAGCTGGTTTGTCGGTTTAACAACAGCAATCATTTCGGTGTTGAGATATATCATAATATTGAAGAGCGGCAAAAATTGCCGCTCTTTTTTTTAGTCCATGAATGTTTTTAAGCTTAGCGTTTTTCCGAAGGGTGAAGCGGTTTCGGAAAAACGCAGGTCAAAATGGATTAGAGCGCCGATCTGATCCAATCAGATCGAAATGCGCTCTAGCGGCGTTTTATACCCAATTTTTGGCATTTTTTATCAATGCGCTACCTCGTGCAGTGCAGCAAATGTTGGAAAACCAATTATTAAAATCAATATAGCCTTTAAATGTCATGGGAACGTATTATGTTAAAGATGAAAAATTCGGAAAGATTTACGGAGCAGGTATGCAAAACCCTAATTCCACCATTAAAGTTGGAAATGTAACATTTGATAATCATTCACCATTAAGCCTTATTGCTGGCCCTTGCCAGATGGAAAGCAAAGACCATGCTTTTGACATGGCGGGTAAATTAAAAGAAATCACCGATCGTTTAGGAATCGGGCTCGTTTATAAATCAAGCTTTGATAAGGCCAACCGCACCTCCGCTGAAAGCTGAGCGCGGCATTGGTCTTGAACAAGCCCTTGAAATCTTTGCCGACTTAAAGCATGAATTTGGCTTTCCAGTTTTAACCGATATTCATACGGAAGAGCAATGCGCAGCCGTTGCCCCTATTGTTGATGTTTTGCAAATTCCAGCATTTTTATGCCGCCAGACGGATTTATTGATTGCAGCTGCTAAAACTGGCCGAGTCATCAATATTAAAAAAGGGCAATTCTTAGCGCCATGGGATATGAAAAACGTCCTTGCCAAAGTAACTGAAAGTGGCAACCTTAATGTTATGGCGTGTGAGCGCGGTGTTTCCTTTGGTTATAATACGCTTGTGTCCGACATGCGCTCTTTACCGATTATGGCAAGTTTTGGTGCACCGGTGATTTTCGATGCCACCCATTCAGTACAGCAACCAGGTGGTCTTGGCGGCGCATCGGGCGGTCAACGCGAATTTGTTGAAACCTTGGCGCGTGCGGCTATTTCAATTGGCGTTGCTGGCGTTTTTATTGAAACCCATCAAGACCCCGATCATGCACCATCAGATGGGCCAAATATGATTAAATTATCCAATCTTGAAACCTTGCTGGAGCGTTTAATGGCATTTGATGCTTTGGCAAAAAAGTTTCAAAACCAATAATAACTGAAGGTTATTATATGCTAACCCTGTTCCTATTAAAGAACCAATTTATTAAAGAGGATTTTCTTATGACTGCTATTATTGATATTGTCGGGCGTGAAATTCTAGACAGCCGCGGCAACCCGACAGTTGAAGTTGATGTTTACCTTGAAGATGGTTCTTTTGGCCGCGCGGCTGTTCCATCTGGCGCATCAACTGGCGCTCATGAAGCGGTGGAATTACGCGATGGCGGCAGCCGCTATCAAGGTAAAGGCGTCTTAAAGGCCGTTGCAGCGGTTAATGGGAATTGCTTGAAGCTTTAGGCGGCATGGACGCTGAAGACCAGATTGCCATTGACGAAACCATGATTGCCTTGGACGGCACACCAAATAAAGCCCGCCTTGGCGCCAATGCTATCCTTGGTGTTTCACTTGCTACAGCAAAAGCCGCGTCAATGGCTTGCAACTTACCCCTTTACCGCTATGTTGGCGGCACACAGGCGCATATTTTACCAACCCCAATGATGAATATCATTAATGGCGGCGTTCATGCCGATAACCCAATTGACTTTCAAGAATTGGCGATCCCGTTGGCGCGCCGCTAGTGAAGCCGGCGTTGGGCGCGAAATCTTCCACACCTTGAAAAAGCGTTTAAAAGATGCAGGTCATAATACCAATGTCGGCGATGAAGGTGGCTTTGCACCCAATCTGTTAAGTGCAGAAGCAGCCCTTGAATTTATTGTCGAATCAATTGAGCGCAGGGTTTAACCGAGTGGCATTTGGTTTGATTGCCGGCAACCGAATTTATAAAGAGGCAATATGTTTAGGGCGAGTAAAAGCCGCAATACGGGAACAGGCTGAATATTTGCAAAGCTTGGCTAATGCTTTCCCAATTATTTCGATTGAAGATGGCATGGCGGAAGATGATTGGGATGGTTGGAAATATCTCACCGATCTTATCGGCAAAAAATGCCAGCTTGTTGGCGATGATCTTTTCGTTACCAATTCAGCTCGCTTGCGCGATGGTATTAAAATGGGTGTTGCCAATTCCATTCTGGTTAAGGTCAACCAGATTGGCACATTGAGCGAAACCCTTGATGCGGTTGAAACCGCCCATTAGGCTGGTTATACCGCCGTTATGTCGCACCGCTCCGGTGAAACAGAAGATGCAACTATTGCCGATCTTGCGGTTGTCACCAATTGCGGCCAAATCAAAACGGGTTCACTTGCCCGTTCTGACCGGCTCGCTAAATATAACCAGCTTATCCGATTGAGGAAGAGCTTGGCCAACAGGCTCGTTATGCTGGCAAAAGCGCCTTTCGCTTTTAATAATTTTTCTGCTTAAGATTGAAAGAGGTAACCCCTGTTTTTTTGCAGTTTTAAACGCCAGACTTTTCGAAGAATTGAAGCGGCGCCAAAACGCGTTACCTCATTTTCACCGAAACCGTTCACATCGAAAAGCCCAAAGGCCTTTATTCTTCATACATTGCCGGTGACGCTGTCTTAACGATTAACGAGACAAAGCCATATCCAAGCACAAGAAGAGAATCCACCAAATTAAGCGGAGCCAAAACCAATAGCAATGATAACGCGCCAAGCCTTAAACTTATCCGTTATAGTGAGCGCATTTGGTTTTGGAAAATTTCAACTGTCGATCAACGATTTAGGTTTACGCCCCCTCGCTTGGGTTTGAACGGAATAGAAAATTTATATCACAATTTTGCAATATTGCGATGGTTTTTGTGTCGTTTGTGCAACAGCGCAATTTTAAGCAGCAATGCAAGCAAAACATAGCACATTTTTGCCTATTTCCCGCCACAAAAACCAAGCAAGATTAACTATTTAAGATGATAAATGGATTCTAGAAAAACATATATAAAATATTATCTAGGTAGCAATGACGTTGGTATTTTATGTTATGTATTTTACTCATAGATAGAAACATAAACCAGATTAGAAAATTCAGCAAGCCTGTTAAACTATTAGAAGAAAGTTATTGATGATGGTTTATCTAAAAAGACAGACATTGCCGATGATCGGTGTCATCCTTACGCTTGGGGTGCCGTCTGCTTTTGCGCTTGACCCTTCTGTGATACATCTCAAGACAATCCTTTTGAATTTTTTAAAACAGGTGTTTCCGCCTATAAAAACGGCCATAAGGACGAGGCTATAAAGTCTTTACGCTATGCGGCTGATATGGGGCATACAGGGCAAATGGAACTTGCCGCATGTATGCGATGG
Organism: Lamproptera curius; assembly: GCA_029286875.1. NCBI lineage: Eukaryota > Metazoa > Arthropoda > Insecta > Lepidoptera > Papilionidae > Lamproptera > Lamproptera curius. The sequence continues at coordinate 78,107 of JAGSMT010000404.1, read as the reverse complement.
CGATGGTCATTGAAATGATAGAAGCGCTGAATTACTTACCAAATACAAGTGATTCTGTTGATCCGGTCACAAAAGAACCATGTTTCTGATGCTTGGTAGCTGAAGGATTATAATAAAAGGCATTCCAGGAACACTAAAAATGGATAAAGCAAAAGCACGCAGTCTTTATGTGCAAGCAGCATCCAATTATGGCAATCCTGAAGCACAATATAAGTTAGGCGTTATGCTGATGCAGGGCGAAGGTGGCGATAAAACCCACCTGCCGCTCCATGGTTCAACTTTCAGCAGGCAATCCTGCAGCAAGCCATGCTTGGCAATATGCTCTTCAAGCCGGAAAAACCGTGCGTGGTTTGGCCATGATGACGGCAGCCTATGACCGCGCATCGCCAGAAGACCGTGAATGGATCCAAAAATGCAAGAGTAATGCCTATTGCATTGGTAGAGTCGATCGGCACAGATTACCCTTACAATGATTTAATGAAAAAGGCCAATAAAATTAAGCATTTTAGGCCTAACTGGATAAAAATTTTGGCAAAATTTATTTTAGTTTAGTTTTTTATTTTACATTTTTGAAAAAAGGGCCTTTAATACATTACCTTTTGCAAATGCCCGCTCCAATTTACTTTTTTTGGTCCTATTAAAACACCAAAAATTGCCTAAAAATTTTCCAAATTGTTTTACCTTTTTTTGGGCCTTTACATTTTGAAAACGCCTAAACCTGTTACCCGCGTTTTTGGAAAATTCAAAACTTTTTCTTGTACCAGGAAGGGGCCTTTAGCCCTTCCCGGATTTTGGTTTTGAAAGGTTTTAATCTGGCCAATTAAGCCGATCAAAGGACCCCCACAACAATCCAATAAGAAAGTTCGGCAACCATATCCCGCTGTTTTTCTGGCACAATCTCCGATAAGCCTGCTAAACAAATTGCCAAGGAAACTGGCCGCTTTGGCGGGATTGTTGACTTGAGAGTGGGGCCAGTGCTATTTATATTGACTTTTTAAAGGTAACAAACTCAACGGGTTGCCAATGATTGAAGAATTCAAAAGGTGAAAAAAAATAATACCGGAATGTTTGGGAGGATGTTTGTCACTTATCGCAATGGCTTTACCGCCCTTAAAAAGGCAAGTTTTGAAAGCCCGCAAAAAAGCATTACTGCACTAGTGGGGTTCAATGGAGCGGGTAAATCAACATTGTTTAAAGCGTTTGGATTTCCGGGTTAGCGGGACCTTTCGTTCCCCGGGCCCCCCTTTTAAAAACCCGCAAGAAAATATTGCCTTGGCAAAGGAAGGAGGTTTATGGGTTGTCCTTTTGAAGGTTGGTTAGATGGGGCGTATCCCAAATTTTTGCTTTAATCGCCGCCGTTGGTGAGGCTTTTGGCGCGTTATTCTGGAAACCGTAAAAGGCAAATTTGTCAGGCGGCCCGGGGTTTTTGCCCCGATCGGAGGAGGAAAGGTCATTTTGCTTGATGAACCCTTTACCGGCGTTGATGTAAAATGAAGACCAGATTATTACCCTATTACGACAAATGCGCGATGAAGGCGCGGTCATGCTGGTATCCACCCATGATCTTGGCAGTGTGCCTGAATTTTGTGACCGCACAGTATTGATTAAAAAACCCTGACTTGGCGCAATGAAAAGCCCTTACCCCAAAATTTGGAAAGCTGGGCAAGCCCCGCGGCCTTGGTGCGATTGGCGATCAAAATATCCATATTTTAAGCGATGATGAAAAGCCGCTTATTTTTTCAGCAAACAAGGTGGGTTAATAGGATAAACCAAAAGGATTATACAATTAGATCTTTGTTTGAACCTTTTTCAAATTTTATTTCACCAATTTTATTCACTTCCTTATTGGAGCCCTGGCTTTTTTATCGGATTTTTGATCTTTAAAGGTTTCTTTTGGGGATGGCTTATCCACCCAATTTTCAGGGTGGTTGGTGCTTATATGATTGGGCTACCCTTCTCACTTGGGGCATTTTTTTCGGGTGGTCTTGCGGCTGGCACTATTCTTTTTCTCAATGAGCGGACAAAATTGAAGGAAGACGCGATTATCGCTTTATCTTATTTCGTTTTCGGCCTTGGCTTTTTACAACCAAATCTATACAATGGGTTTTACAATCCATTATTTTTTTATCGTTTGCTAAAGAATTATTATGGGTGATTTTGGGTTTTTCCATTGGGTTTATTGGGGTTTAAAGATTTGGGTTATTTTTTTGTGGCACCTCGTTATCGGTTTTACCAAGGTTCGGGAAAATCATTTTCCCTTCTGCGTTCAACCTTGCCGCCCATGCAAACTTTTTTTATTGTTTTGGGGTGACACCAGGTGCCAGGCTTCCCCTTATCCCACCCTTTTCAGTGTTTTGACTGCCGATTGGCGTTATTCAGCTTCATTGGCTCCTATATTAGTTATTTTCCATTTTCCCCGGGTGGATTGTCGTTTTAAACAGACCATTTTCCTTTTCTTTGGCAAACAGGCTATATTGCCGGGGGTTAAAACAAAACAAACGAGACAATGCTTGATCTGTTGCTTGAACCATTTTCTGCCGATTTTATGGTTAAGGGCCTTATAACGGCTTGTTTCATTTCTTTTTATCCTGCTTTTTGGTGTTAAAAGGGGGCCGGTGTTTTATCCCTGGCCCAGGTGTTGTTATGCCGGGGTGGGCGGGTTGGCGCATTTGGCGCTGGATTTTACCGCCCGGGACGGTTTTTAAAGCCAAAGTGTTAAAACAAGATACTTGCGCATTGTTTTTCCGGCATGTTTTCCGGCCTTGGCTGTCCCCTGTCGAAAGCGATGTTCATCTAAATATTTTTTTGGGCTTGTTTTGGTGTTAATTGGCAAATGACTCCATCAATACCTTGTTTTTATTATTTTAGCGAGAAAATGGTGATGTAATTGTTTATTTTTTTAATTGAAAAAAAGCTGTTGGCTTCCATGGTTGCTGCATTATGGTCTTTTGGTGATGATTTCATTAGCAATTGTGGCTGCGCTTAAAAGTGTGGGGATTATTTTGTCGATCTCGTTATTAATCGCGCCTGGCGCAATAGCCTTTCTAATTACCCGCAAATTATCGCAAATGCTGCTGATTGCCATTGGCTTGGGCGCATCAGTTAGTTTTTTGGGCATTTACGCTAGTTTTTTTATTGATGCTAGTCCCGCCGCAACGATCGTGCTTTTTGAAACCGCTATTTTTATCCTTGTCTTTATTTGGCAATCTTTCAAAAACCGCCGCAATATATTGATTGAGGATTAATTTTAAAAGGGCATTTTCTGTTAAAATACCTGCTGGTACTTTTAAGAAAATGCTTTTTTATTGGCTTAACTCATGAGCTATAATTTTTTAAGGGGCTGACACCTGAACTTTAATAGTTTAGGGTTCTAAGTATCTAAAGCATTGTAAAATTTCCGAAATAAGCAGTTGGAGCTTATGAAATAATTTTCGTTGGGTTCAACTGCCAGAACGGCCGAACGGTGCCATCGCAAAAACAATTCGTTTTTTCTAAAATTACTTGTTCAATTGCCCTGCCAGCAAGAAGAGCAAACCAATTTCGGGGTGAAAAGAATTTAGATTGGGGTTAGGTGGTCACCAAAGGTATGCGCGGGTCGAGGAGCGGCTGGAAAGGTTGCCGTTTTTGGCATTTCAAACGGGCGGGGTCCATACCCAAATTATCCTAACGCCAAAACAGATACGCCTTAATGCCTACCATTCCCGGGATAAAATCATACCTGAAAGGCGTTGTTTAACCGACTTTTTGGGTGGAAAATGCCCTTGATGTTTCTGGTTTTGGGCCATTATTCCATTAATCATTCGCAATTATTTGCCAATGGAAAAAACCAATTAATGGTATTGAAATTTCGGAACCAAACAAACGACATTAAGAAAATTAATTAATTCCCAAAAGAAATTTCTTTATTCCCTTGAAAGAAATGTAAGGAGATTTAATGTGGGCTCACCTAAACAGCTACTGGATGGAGCCTGTTTACAAAACTGTGTAAATACTTAAATTTTTGATCTAAATTTTTATGATTTTAGAAAGGTATTTACCATGAAAGATAAGGTTAATTGATTGGCCAAAGGGAATTTCCAAGGAACTTAAAAAGGAAATTGATTTTTCATTTTAGCAAAGCTTTGAAAAAGATCACGATTGAAGCAGCATTAAATGCAGAACTGACGGAGCATTTGGGTTTTGATAAGCACAGCCGTAGATCAGGCAGTAATACTCGTAATGGCTATACAACAAAGCGGTTATTGAGCAATGAGGGGGAATTTGAAATTGACACACCTAGAGACCGTGAAGGTACGTTTGAACCACAGCTAGTGAAGAAAAACCAAACCCGTATTAGTTCACTTGATAGCCAGATTTTATCGCTCTACGCCAAAGGGATGACAACACGGGAAATCACTGCTTTTTTCAAAGAAATGTATGATGCGGATGTTTCACCAAGCTTTATTTCCAGGATAACCGATGCCGTAAGAACAAAGGAACAGGGAAAACCCGCCCCCTCATTGGCCTTTTATCCGGTTAATATTTTGGAACGGTAATTAGGTTAAAGGTTGGCAAAATTTATTTACAAAAAGGGCAATATTCCTTGCTCTTGGCGTCAATTGCGATGGTCAAAAGGATTTATTAGGCCTATGGATGTCAGAAAATGAGGGGTCAAAATTCTGGTTATCAGTTTTAACAGAGCTTAAAAACCGTGGGCTAAATGATATTTTAATTGCTTGTGTGGATGGCCTAAAAGGCTTTCCTGAGGCGATTAATACGGTTTATCCCGATACCCATATCCAGTTATGTATTTATCCATTAATTTCAATAATCTCGGGAAATGTGGTTTAAAAGATTATAAACCCAACTGGTTTAAAGAAAAAATCAATCGCCTTTTGGAAAAGCAGCCCTGGCAATTTTAGAGGAATTTGGCCAGAAATGGGATGAAAAATACCCTCAAATTACTAAAGCATGGCTTGCAAATTGGGCGAATTTAAACACGTTTTTCGCCTATCCTATGGACGTTCGCAAGGCTATTTATACAACCAATGCAATTGAATCCTTGAATAGCGTTATCCGCCATGTGAGCCCAAAAGAGGAAGATATTCTCAACCGATGATGCTGTAAAAAAGGTGATTTATTTAGCAATAATGGCAGCAAGTAAAAAATGGACAATGCCCATTCAAAACTGGAAAGCTGCTATGAGCCGTTTTAATATCATGTTTGAACAGCGTATGACCGACTATATCTAAAACGCGTTTACACAGATTAGTAGACAGGCTCACTGGATGACCTAAAAATCATCCTCAAGTCACAATATTAGGTGTCAGCCCCTTTTTTAAACAATGAATATTAATTTTAGGACTGACATTTACGACTTTAATTTGCGTATAGTCTTCTATCATTAACACAACATGCAGGGTTTAAAAATTTCCTACCCTTTAATAACGAAATGATTTTAAATCCAATAACTGGAGGTGAGGCCCCACATTAAATTCCATTACATTCTTTCAAGAATAAATCGAAAATTTTTGGAATTCCATTGAATTTTCTCATATGTCGCTTTGTTGGTTCCAGAAATTTCAAACCGCCTTTAATTGGTTTTTTCCATTGGAAAATAATTGCGAATTTGATTTACGGGCAAAACAGAAAATCAAGGGCCAAAATATCCCGGCCAATCTTCCGCTTCGGAAGAATTTTCTCCCAATTATGGGGTATTGGTGATCTTGTTTTGGCAAAAGATGATTTGGGTGAACTTGGCCCCTGTTTAAGAAATCCCAAAAACGGCAACCTTTTCCGGCCCTCGGCCGCGCCCTTTGCTGAACCCCCACTTTCTTTCAGTTTGTGGTGTCGTTGTTGCTTTGCGGCCGGAAAACGTTTTATGAAAGAACGGGTTTGTTGCGATGAAACCAGCCAAATCGGCGGCCGTTTAACGGTTGAACCTGCAACTTGTTTCATAAAGCCTAACTTTTTCGGGAAAACCCAATGCTTTGGATAATAAATGAACCCAACCTTTTGGTCAGGTGTCAGCCCTTTATCCGGTGCATCACCGTTTAGAACCACTATTTATTCATTCAAAACCAATGGCGATATTTTCCATCATTCTTATCCAATAATTATTTGCAATCAAAAATCACAATTTCTATCTTTATCAAATTGATTTGTAGTTGCGAAATATTCTAAACCACTTCACAGACGTCGTAATTTACACTACATAAGAAGTATGGAACATATAGATATTGCTAAAAATAAAAATTGCTTTTTAGGTGTTGAGCGCTCGGTTCTTGGATACCGTTGGGTGGATCGTCTTGATAAGGCCAATCTAAACGCTGTTTTAGCGATGACACAAAAATATGGTATTCCTGATATGTTGGCGCGGGTTTTGGTTGGCCGCGGGATTGCTGAAGAAGATGTTAATCAATTTCTTGATCCGACATTGCGCGATTCAATGCCAGATCCATCACGCTTTACTGATATGGATATGGCCGCAACACGTCTTGCCGATGCTATTATTAAGCGCGAAAAAGTTGCAATTCTTGGTGATTATGATGTTGATGGTGCGTGTTCATCAACCATATTAGCGCGGTTTTTGCGCGAGTTTGGCCTATGGTTTGAACATTCATATTTGAAACCGCATTGTTGAAAGCTTGCCCCCCAAGAGGGGCTAAGGCGCCAATTGGTTAAAATGGCGCCCTTTAATTGTCACGGTTGATTGTGGCTCTTTAAGTGAAGGGCCGATTGCTGTTGCCTCCAATCTTGGTGCCTGGAATTTTTGTTCCGGATCCACCACCCGATTGGTGATGGTTTTAAGCGGCCTTTTGCGGGGTTAATCCCAATCCCCAGAAAATTTGGTCCGGCCCGGGCTTTTATGGGCGGGTGTTGTTTTTTCCCTTGCAGCTATTGCCCGCAATTTACGCGCGCGTAATTTTAAAGGTCAAATGCCCGACCTTTTGGCCCTGCTTGACCTTGTGGCCCTTGCCACTATTTGTGACGTTGTGCCGCTTATCGGTGTCAATCGCGCTTTTGTGGTTAAAGGTTTGCAAGTTGCCCGCAGCATGAATAATCTAGGCCTTGCGGCCTTAACCAAAGCGGCCCGCATTGGCGAGCCACTCAACACATTTCATCTAGGTTTTTAATTTGGCTGCGATTGGGGCCCGGTTTGGGCCGCCCTTGGGTCAATTTTAAATATAAAAATTCCGTTTTGGCAGTAATTGAACGTGAAATTCATCAAAACCAGCGGGATGGCGTTTGGGATGCCAATGCGCAAGGCTTTTTCTATAGTAAATTAGATGAAAATCACCGCGCCAGTGAAATTTTTACCACCGTAACAAAAAGCCAAAAACATCCAAAGGGAAGACGATACGCGGTTTTTTGTGCAGGTTTCAGGTTCGCCCGGGGTTTATTTTATCAATTTCGCCGGGAAACATCGGTTTGGTATTTCCGGCCAAGTCCATCGCCGAAACATTAAGGGCAAACGGGCGTTGAATAATTATTCCGGCCGAGAATTTTTATTTTAAAACCAATATTGATAAAGCGCGCGATTTTAAAGTGATGGTAACGCCATCAGCAAAGCCAGAATTTGAAAATTGGCAAGACTTCATTCCCAGGAAGGGGCGAATTTTGGTTTGATCCAAAAATTATCTTTTATTTGGGAAACCTTGGCCTTCCATCAAGGTTTGGAATCGCAAAACCAATGATGTGCATTCCATTGCTTTCGATGAAGAAATTTTCTTTGGGCTCATGGCCGTTGAATTATACATTTATCGCTTTTCCTTTCTCCCGACAACGCCGCGCAGCTTTTGAATATAATTTAAATCCGTGGCGCCATTTGTTAAAGAGCGAAGTGCCCAGGCCATGGGAGCGACATTTGCCCGGTTTAATGGCAAAAAGCCGAGGGAATTGGGCCTCTTTGCTTTATCGTAAAGATATTGCCCTTGATGGTTCTGCCCCCGCCTTTTTTGGTTTGGGCTATGGAGATGCCCGAAGTTTTGCCCGGTTTTATCCCTGTTGATGTGGCTTATTTTTTGTGGCGCATTTGGGTGGGAAAAGGCTATCATTGGTATGAAGATGGCAAATTAAAGCATAAAACCAATACATTTCATGATTTTATCGCAGCTGGCCGCTATCTGGTTGAAAATGGGTTTACGTCTCATGAAAAACTCATTGCTTTTGGTGGCTCTGCCGGCGGTTCCATGGGGGCTTTGGGGCCCCCAATGATTATGCGCCATTAGCGCCGTTCCCTTTGTTGATGTTTAAATATGGGTCAAGTTCCGCCTCACCGAAGGTGATGGGTAATCAATGGTGGCGTTATGATTTGATTGCCTTTTCCCTTATGATAATGAAAACAAACCTATCCGCCAATTTGTGCTTCCGGCAACTGATCCCCGGTTTTATTGGGGCCGGAAATGGGTTTGCCCGGGGAACCAAAAGGATTATAATCCCCGTTGCGTATTTTGGATGCGGACATGCAGGTGCATCGGGGCGTTTTCCCGGGAAAGGGTATATGTTTTTATGCTAAAGGTCGTTGATTATGATCTTTTGGATGAAAAGGCTTAAACCTTTTTGAAGTTTTAAACCGTTGTTAAAGGCTTGGATTTGCAAAAAAAGTGCAATAAGGAAAGGTTAGGAGGAAAGAAAATGGAAAAATTTTTAACATCGTAAGGAGAAAGAGCGGTAGAAAAATTTTAAATATATGGTTGATAAGTTTTTTTGTTGTTCTTATTCCGCTTAACTCTTTTGCCGCCGCGCCGGATCGGCGAAATGAGTATCTTGGTGAAAAATGCAATACACCGCCTAAAGGCAGTGGTATTGTTGCCGGCTTTTTTCGCGGCTGGGAGGAAGCACCGATGCTCTTTTTTGATTCTGATTTTGCGCCAGTTGAAAGTTATCGCTGCTTTAAAACCATGAAAGAGTGTAAAACTTGGCTGTTTACCATGAATTATTATTATAATGAAAAAACACCAGACGTGTCTATGTGCACCCTATTTTAAAAAAGCTGTAAGATTATAAAGAACAAAAATGATTCGATAAAAAACAAAGCATTTGAAATTAGCTTTTCCTTGGTTGATAAAAGGTAGCTTTTAAATATTAATGCCATGCTCAACTGATGGGGAACTTAATCTGTGTCGAAAGATTATTATTATGGCCTTTGCGCCGTTCTTATAGCCTCAATCTTATGGGGTACGACTGGAACGGCTGCGGCAATGGCGCCGCAACTTAGCCCCATTGCTATCGGCTCTGCTGCGATGGGGCTTGGTGGATTAATTCAAGCTTTTATGGCGCGTAAAAGAATAGTCAAGCAACTCTCTGCCCTAAAATGTCATTGGATTTTATTATTGGCAGGTGGGCTTTCCGTTTTAATTTATCCGCTAGCCTTTTACGCTTCTATGCGATTGGCTGGCGTCACCATCGGCACGGTTATTTCTATCGGCTCAGCACCCTTATGCTCGGTTTTGATAGAGCGTATCTTTGAAAAGAACCCCATATCCAAGAATTGGCTAATTGGTATTGTGATCGCTTTAACGGGCATAAGTTTACTATGTCTTGCTGAAAGCCATGGGGCGAGCGCCAATAACAGTAATCAAGATGCAATTTTGGGTATTTTATTTGGGGCAGTTGCTGGCCTTACCTATGCGGGCTATTCTTGGACATCACGCCAACTCATGCAAAAAGGCATTTCCGCATCTGCGGCAATGGGAGCAACCTTTGGGCTTGGTGGCCTTATGCTCATGCCAATCCTTTTAGCAACCGGCGCTCCTTTCTTGCTTTCTTGGCAGAATTTTTCCGTAGGCCTTTATATGGCACTCATTCCAATGTTTTAAGATAAATTTATTTTTGTTTAGGGGAGGCCAAAAATTAAACAATTTGGGATTTTAATTTTCATTCGAAAGTTTTCGTGCAATTTTGGGGTTTTCTTGCGAATTACAAATTTGGGCTGGTGGGTTTATTGAAATCCTTTTTTAAAATTTTTGACCCGCCGGAGAAAATTTTTTAAAGGAAATAAAAGTTTTTGGAAAGTTTCCAGGATTGGGACGTTTGGGTTAATTCCAATTTTTAAAACCCGTTTCCCCGAAAAACTTCCTTTTTTAACGCTTTCTATAAATCTGATTTCTTTGCAACCCTTTGGCCAATTGTTTGTTTAAAAAATTTAAAAGCGGCGAAACACCTTGGGTTTAATGCCGTTTTTTAAAAAAATAATAAGTTTTAGTCTTATCGTCGTACCCAATAATCTAAAAAACTAAATTATTCAGCTTCGTTTGCAGCACTTGCATTAAGCTGCATATATTTTTCTTCACCAATTTTGTTCAACAAATCAAGCTGAGTTTCTAAAAAGTCAATATGCTCTTCTTCATCAGCAAGAAGTTCATAAAGCTGCTTTGAAATATGGTCGGAAAGCTCTGCACAGATTTCGCGTGATTTGCGATAAGATTCGCGCGCTTCATATTCGCCAGCAAGGTCGCATTCCAAAACTTCCTTAACTGTTTGGGAATTAAAGGGCAGGTCTGCATGTTTGGATGACTTCAAAAAATAAACCTTTAAACTTGTCAGATCCCATTTCTTCAATGGATTCTTCACGTTTTTTGCAAAAAGTTCCCAATCTTCTTCAAACGTGGTGCATCAATTTGTTCTCCTAGTTCCAAAAACAAAGCTTCATTAAGCCGCTCGATAACTCTTGCGTCGCCTTTCATGGTATTCATTACTCCCGAATTTAGTTCTCAGCCCACGTACTTTTTCAAGAAAATCAATGACTTTCTCATCATTAACTTTCTCTCCCTTATGGGCATGAGTGAGGTGGCTCGGTTCCTTTGATGATCGCTTCTACTATATTCGAAACAGCCGCAACAGCGTCCAAGCTTTTTGGCGGCATTAAAAACTCTGCCAGGCACTACCAATGTCCAGCAATCCTCTTCAAGGAACTGCCAAATTATGCCTTCAATTTCTTTATCGCTTAAGACATTACATTGGCAAATAATCATGTTAGTCAACTCTCTTACCAGGATTTTGACCAGTCACTTAACGCAATCAAAAGATGACGCCAAACTGATTTCAATAATGGAAACAAGCGGTTTTACCAACCGCATTTTGATAAACTTATTAAACATGACAATATATCACAAGTTTAATTCATATTAATTTGCCATCTTAGCGCGATTTATTTTTTTAATTTAGAATGCATCTAAATTTAAAGAGAATTCTCGCATTTTTAGCTAATAAATTGACGAAAATTGCCGAATATGTATAGATATATTTTTAGCAAAATCCTGTGGAAAACTAATCCATTTTCCAGTTTATTAGCTGAATTTGTCCTGTTAACAGTTTTTGAAATTTGCGCTATTATCAGGCAAGAGGCATTTAAGGATAGAATCATCATGCATGATCCACAAAAATTAAAGATAGAAGCTGCTGCTAAAGCGCTTGAATATGTCACGGACGGTATGCGCCTTGGCATCGGTACTGGCTCCACGCCTAATGAGTTTATCAAGCTGCTAGCCGTGAGGGTAAATGATGGCTTGCGCGTGTGCGGCGTACCAACATCTGAGCGCAGTGCAAATCTTTGCCGTGAACTTGGCGTGCCTTTATCAAACCGAAAAATGCCGGCTTGTTTAACATTGAGGGCAGATGAAATTGGAATTTAACCTTAAAAGGTGGCGGCGGCATTTTGCGCGAAAAAATCGTTGCCTCTGCCTCAAGACAAATGATTGTTATTGCGGATGAGAGTAAAATTGTTGAAAAATTGGGGCTTTTCCCCCTTGAATCTAATTTGGCTTAACTGCAACCAAAATGCCACGAAAAACTGCCAAACCCTGCCCAAATGGTCATGTTTACGCCGCGGTAATCAACCCTATATAACCGATGGTGGCCATTTTATACTTGATGCACATTTTTCAGCGATCATTCAACCAAAAGCCCTTGCCGATGCGTTGGTTAATATTCCTGGCGTTGTCGAGCATGGTATGTTTTTAGGGCTTGCAAGCCATGCGGTGATCGCCACATATCATGGTGAAATTATCGTAAAAACGCGCTAAAGCCATAATTTATAGCCGTTTAAAATGCATCATCAAGACATTGCTTTGCTGATCGACTGCCTTGTTATAAGGTGCCTTTTATTCTCAGTGATCGCATTAAAAATACGATAAAATGCAATGATAGTTGATAAAACTGTTTAAAAACGCAAATTCATCTATCGTGCCTAAATTTAGGCTGATAGGCGCATTAAGCATCAAATTTTAGTCTTGCAGAAGCAGGGGGCTAACGACTAATTTATAACAGAATATGAAATAGCTATTAAGAATGCGATAAAAAAAACTGGGCACAGTAAAAAATTTATGCGAAAATTGTTAAAAAGTAATAAAGAATAATGATTTGCCTGGAAAGTTTTCTAATGATAACCCCTTTTGTGTTTTTTGGAAATTTGTTTTGAATATCGCAAAAAATATTCGCCGCATCGCCCACCAAATGACTATGCCTTTATCCGCGGCAGCCATTTTGGGGTTGGGATTAATGCCAAGTTTTGCACAATCGGTAACTGATGGCCATTTGCAAGCTGCCCGCAAAGCTATTTCCGCGATTCATGCAACGGATCAATTTGATTTATTTTTGCCAAGCACAGCTCGTGATTTAAAAAATGAATTAATGCGCCGCGACCCAAATTTACAAAAGCAAATTTCTGCCGTTGTTGATGAGCAGGCTATGGCTTTGGTTTCCCGGCGGATTTGAGCGCGTGCCTTCCTACAAAATTTTTCAAACAGAGTTAAAGAAACCCGCCAGGCTCTGAAAACCAAAAACTTTTGAAAGGCCCAGAAGCCGTTGGCGAAACAATCAAAGCGTTTGATGTTTGGCGCCAAGCAATTGCCCAAGACTTAGCTGTCAATGTTGGCAAAGAGCTCAATGCCAAATATGTTCGCGATGGCGTTATTGTTGATCCAAATGCGCCCGATACTGGTGAAAGTGACACCATCAAACCTGAAGCCCCAGCACAGACGAACCTGAGGAAGCAAAGCCGACCAAGCCTCAGACAGATGCAGAAAAGCCTGCCAAGCCTGAAAATCAATAATGATCTTGGTTTATTTCACGAGTTAAAGCATTTTTTATAAAAGTTGAATAAACTTTATTCCATAAAGAATTGGCTTGCAAAAATGCACTAGAGCGCATTTCGATCTGATTGAATCAGATCGGCCTAATCCTTTTTACACCGTTTTTGAAAACCCCCATTCGGAAAACGCTCTAAAACAATGAAATTGGGTGCATATTCGCATAAAAATAAACAATAAAAAAGCCTTAGGTTGGGGCTTTTATTTAAACCTTTTTTTATTTCACTAAAATTTGCCATAATAAAATTTTTCAGTCACCAGATTTTAAAATTCAACAACTAAAAGCAACATAATGTTATACCTATATAAAACATCTATTGTTACAAATGCTAACTATATAACCCAAATCGATTGCCTATTGGCGCGTTATACAATAGTCTTGGAATAATAAGATTTTTTGGAGTTGGTTGTGTCTTCTTTTGATTTTGATTTATTTGTTATTGGTGGTGGCTCTGGTGGCGTGCGTGCCGCGCGTCTTGCCGGTGCCTTGGGTAAAAAAGTAGCCCTTGCTGAAGAATATCGCATGGGCGGAACCTGCGTTATCCGCGGCTGTGTACCAAAGAAACTTTACGTCTATGCCTCCCATTATCGTGAAACATTTCACGATGCCAAAGGCTTTGGTTGGAGCATTGATGAGCCAAAATTTGACTGGCGCTATCTTGTTGAGCAAAAAGATACTGAAATTACTCGCCTTGAAGGCCTTTATCGCATGGGGCTTGAAAATAGCAAGGTTACTATTTTTGAAAGCCGCGCCGAATTTATTGATGAGCATACGTTGTTAATAAAAAATACTGGCGAAAGGGTAACGGCTGAAAAAATTCTAATAGCAACAGGTGGTCGCCCACAAGGGGCAGAGGATATTAAGGGTGGTGAATATTGCATTTCATCAAATGACGTTTTTGATTTGCCCAAATTGCCAAAATCCATCATTATTGCCGGTGGTGGTTATATTGCCGTTGAATTTGCCAATATTTTCCATGGGCTTGGCGTTGACACCACATTGGTTTATCGCGGCGACTTGATATTACGCCGTTTTGATCATGATTTGCGCCAATTTTAATTGGGCAGCAATGAGCAAAAGGGCATTCCCTTATCTATAATACCCAAATTAGCCAAGTTTGCAAAAAGGTGTGATGATTTCAGCGTTGTTTTATCAAATAGTGAAATGCTTGAAGCAGGGCAAGTAATGCTTGCCTTGGGGCGTGCACCACACACAATTGGGCTTGGCCTTGAAAAGGCTGGCGTTAAAACCGATAAGCGCGGTGCAATTATTGTTGATCCATATTTAACCAGAAACACGCCCCCTCGCCGTTGGCGATGGACTGATCTTGTCAATTAACCCGTTGCCATTCTGGGCGAGGGGCTTTCTTGCAAACCGCTTTTTAATAATCCAACGCGCCAGATCATGATCTTTTGACCGCGGTCTTTTTCCCCAGCCTGAAATTGGCAACGTTGGCTTGTCAGAGGAAGAAACGGTTGTTCAATATGCTAATGGTTGAAGTTTACCGCGCCCTGTTCCGCCCAATGCGCAATACAATTTCCGGCAATAGTGAACGCATGCTCACCAAGCTGATTGTTGATGGTGATAGCCGTATTGTTATTGGTGCGCATATTATGGGGCCAGATGCCGGCGAACTGGCGCAAGTTTTAGGTATTTGTTTAAAAGGCAAGCTCACCAAAGATGTTTTTGATGCCACCATGGCCGTGCATCCAACGGCGGCTGAAGAATTGGTTACCATGTATAAGGAATTATGTTTATCCCAAAGTTCGCCAAGATCATTAAGTTGGCCTTATAAAGCCGATGATGAATGCGGCCATTTCTTGCCATATCATAATCAGTACTAGAAGTTTTTAAATTATATGTCTTATAAGTTTCCAATAGCTGCAAGGGCAATAAAACAACCCCGCCAAACCAAAAGCCGACCTGAAAAACATCCCTTGGGATTAACCACCCAAAAGCCGCGGAAAATCGCCAATTTGTGGTAAGACCACAACATCCGCGCGGGTCGGGCAACAGCAATCGGCCCCTTCACCAAAGGCCAACAAGTTCAAAAGGCCAATTTGGACAAGTTGCCGCGGATCTCTTGGGGCCATAGCCTTCCGCGGTCTGGAATATGAATTTCCAACCTAAGCCAAGCGCAAAAAGCCTATTTTAAACGCCATCAACATCATAACGCCAGAATTCAACCTTTGCGCTTATACAATGCAAGTGGACCATCCATATCGGTAAAATGACCAATCCTCGAACCGCAATGCGATCCAAATAGACATCTTCCTATTATGCGCCAACAAACCCCGCCAACATATCAGAATACCATTTAGTCATCCAGCGTTTAATTGATTATCAAGACGATCTCCCACGTACCCTAGACGAGCGTTAAACACCGCAAAACAATTTCACTTTAAACTGTATGCCAATCTTATCATTGAATTAATGGTTTGTAGTTAAGAATTTTTAACTACAAATCAAAATGATTTTTAGTATCGATTTTAAAATAATTTGACCAGGATAGGTAAAAATATTTTAAAAATCAAAATACCCCGTTTTAAAGGCGCATTAACATTTTTAATTTAAAATTTATATGTTTAGAGTATTATCGATATAATCTATGAAAACAAATTAGCCATTGGTTTATGCACTTAATATTTCAATGGTCATCGTTTAATGGTTTTTAAAATTATCGGTTTGGCGTTAAAGTATTTGAGTTAGTGTTTATTTGATTTGTGTTTATTTGTTATTGGTGGTGGTTTAGCGTGGGCCTGCGCGTCTTGCAGGTCTTGGGTAAAAAGAGCCTTTCCGAAGAATATCGCTGGTGGACGCCTGCGTCTGGTGTACAAAAATTTATGTCTATGCCTCCCATTATCGTGAAACCTTTAACGATGCCAAAGGTTTTGGCTGGAGCGTTGATGAGCCTAAATTTGACTGGCCTCTGTTGAGCAAAAAACGAAATCACTCGCCTGAGGCCTTTATCGTGGGGCTTAAAAATAGCAAGGTTACTATTTTTGAAAGCCGCGCCGAATTTATCGATGAGATGCCTGCATATAAAAAATACCGTGGCGAGGTAACAGCTGAAAAATTTTAATCGAACGTGGTCGCCCCAAGGCAGGAGATATAAGGTGGTGAATATTGCATTTCATCAAATGACGTTTTTGATTTGCCCAAATTGCCAAAATCCATCATTATTGCCGGTGGTGGTTATATTGCCGTTGAATTTGCCAATATTTTCCATGGGCTTGGCGTTGACACCACATTGGTTTATCGCGGCGACTTGATATTACGCCGTTTTGATCATGATTTGCGCCAATTATTACATGATGCAATGAGCCAAAAGGGCATTCATATCATCTATAATACCTCGATTAGCCAAGTTGCTAAAAATGGTGATGATTTCAGCGTTGTTTTATCAAATAGTGAAATGCTTGAAGCAGGGCAAGTAATGCTTGCCTTGGGGCGTGCACCACACACAATTGGGCTTGGCCTTGAAAAGGCTGGCGTTAAAACCGATAAGCGCGGCAATTATTGTTGATCCATATTTAACCACGAGCACGCCCAATATCTTTGCCGTTGGCGATGTGACTGATCGTGTGCAATTAACCCCCGTTGCCATTCATGAGGCGATGTGCTTCTTGCAAACCGCTTTTCATAATAATCCAACCGCGCCAGATCATGATCTTATTGCCACTGCGGTCTTTTCCCAGCCTGAAATTGGCACCGTTGGCTTGTCAGAGGAAGAAGCGGTTGTTCAATATGCTACGTGAAGTTTGCAAGTTTATTCCGGCCTAACGTCGCTAATACAATTTCCGGCAATAGTGAACGCATGCTCACCAAGCTGATTGTTGATGGTGATAGCCGTATTGTTATTGGTGCGCATATTATGGGGCCAGATGCCGGCGAACTGGCGCAAGTTTTAGGTATTTGTTTAAAAGGCAAGCTCACCAAAGATGTTTTTGATGCCACCATGGCCGTGCATCCAACGGCGGCTGAAGAATGTTACCAGCGCTATAAGCGCTACTGTTTATCATAGTGGGTGCGCAAGAGTTATTAAGTTAGGCACTATTAGCCAGATATAGATATAGCGCCATTTCTTGCCATATCTATAATCAGTACTAGAAGTTTTAAATTATATGTCTTATAAGTTTCAATATCTTCTGGGGAGAGACCTCACGCAGATTATGAATTAAGGTTAAGTGAGTTAAAGAACTATGACAAAAAACTGGACACCGCACAGCTGGAGATCAATGCCGATTAAACAGGTTCCAGCCTATCCTGATGCCGCCGCCTTGGCCGATGTCGAGAGCCGCTTAAGCCGTTTTCCGCCGCTGGTTTTTGCTGGCGAAGCACGCGATTTAAAAAGCGAGCTTGCCGATGTGGCTGAAGGTAGGGCATTTTTATTACAGGGCGGTGATTGTGCCGAAAGCTTTGCCGAGCATGAAGCCGATACAATCCGCGATTTTTTCCGTGTTTTTTTGCAAATGGCGGTTGTTTTAACTTTTGGCTCATCAAAACCGGTGGTTAAAATTGGCCGTATTGCGGGGCAATTTGCCAAGCCACGCTCAAGCGATTTTGAAACAATTAATGGCGTTGAACTGCCATCTTATCGCGGCGACATTATCAATGGTATTGATTTTGATGAAAAATCCCGCATTCCAGATCCGCAGCGCATGGCTATGGTCTATCGCCAATCAGCTGCAACGCTTAATCTTTTGCGCGCTTTTGCCCAAGGTGGTTATGCCAATCTTGAAAATGTCCATAAATGGATGTTGGGCTTTGTATCCAATAGCCCGCAAGGCGAGCGTTATAATGCCCTAGCCATGCGTATTTCTGAAACTATGGATTTCATGCGCGCGATAGGCATTACCGCAAAAACCAATCATATGTTGCGCGAAACAGAATTTTTCACCAGCCATGAAGCGCTGCTGCTTGGTTATGAAGAAGCAATGACCCGCGTTGATTCAACCAGTGGCGATTGGTATGCAACCTCAGGTCATATGCTTTGGATTGGCGACCGCACCCGCCAAGCAGACCACGCCCATGTTGAATATTGCCGTGGCATTAAAAATCCCATCGGTTTAAAATGCGGCCCATCCTTGGCTCCTGATGATCTTTTACGTATTATTGATATTTTAAACCCTGAAAATGAAGCTGGCCGCTTAACCCTTATTGCCCGTTTTGGTCATGATAAGGTTGAGGCCCATTTACCACAGCTTATCCGCGCGGTTGAGCGCGAAGGGCGCAAGGTTGTATGGTCATGCGATCCAATGCATGGCAATACCATCACCGCAGCTGGTTATAAAACACGGCCCTTTGACCGTATTTTGAAAGAGGTCGAGGCCTTCTTTAACGTTCACCGCGCCGAAGGTACGCATCCAGGCGGCATTCATATTGAGATGACGGGTAAAAATGTCACCGAATGCACAGGTGGTGCGCAGGCAATTTCAGCAGATGACCTATCAAGCCGCTATCACACCCATTGTGATCCGCGTTTAAATGCCGATCAAGCGCTTGAACTCGCATTCTTGGTGGCTGAATTATTAAAACGCGACCGCGATGCCGATGAGGCGTTAAAAGTGGCTAGCGCTTAATCAATAAAAAGGCCATTTGGTATAACCAAATGGCCTTTTTTATATTTAATCGGCAAAACCATGCTAAAATAACTCGATGCTCTTTCATTTTAAACTTATTGTTAAAAATGAAATCAATTCAAATCTATAAACTGCAGGTCATGTAATGAGTAAAACTGAAACCAATGATGATAATCGCAAGCTGCGCATTGCTGTAGCGCAATTAAATCCTATCATGGGTGATATTGAAAAAAATCTACAACTTGCCCGCAATGCACGCTTACAAGCCAAAGAGCAAAATGCTGATTTGATTGTTTTTTCAGAATTATTCATCAGCGGTTACCCACCTGAAGATCTTGTGTTAAAACCAGCCTTTACCAAAGCATGCGAAAAAGCCGTTATGGAACTTGCCAGCGACACTCTTGATGGTGGACCAGGTGTTATTATCGGTGTGCCTTTGAATCGCGATGGCGAAATTTACAATAGCGTCATGGTGTTAGACCATGGCACCTGCCTTGGTGAGCGCTATAAGGTGGATTTGCCCAATTACGGCGAATTTGATGAAAAGCGTGTATTTTCCTGCGGCCCAATGCCTGAACCTTTAGAATATCGCGGCATAAGCTTAGGTCTGCCAATTTGTGAAGATATTTGGAATGAAAAGGTTTGGGAAATATCTGGGTAAGGCGCCAAATTTTATTGTCTTTTGGCTCCCTTTGCCCCAAAGCCGAAGGCGGCCGATTGTTGCAACAATGCAAGCGCAAAATAGCCAATTACCGCTCATTTATGTCAACCAATTTGGTGGGCAGGACGAATTGGTGTTTGACGGCGGATCTTTTGGCGTTGACGGCAGCGGCAATATTGCTTTCCAAATGAAACATTTTGCGCAAGATCTTGCGATTACTGAATGGGAAAAAACCCATTTTGGTTGGAACTGCATCAATGGCCCTCAAGAAGAACTGCTAGATGACGCAGCAGCCGACTATTGTGCTTGCATGGTGGGATTTGGCGATTATGTTAATAAAAATGGCTTTAAAAGCGTTGTCTTGGGCCTATCGGGCGGTGTTGATTCTGCTCTTTGCGCGGCCATAGCCGTTGATGCGCTTGGTGCTGAACGTGTGGGCTATCATGCTGCCTTATAAATATACCTCGCAAGAATCATTTTCCGATGCCGAGGAATGCGCCAAATTATTATCCTGCCAATATGAAAGCGTGCCTATTGCTGCCCCTGTTGAGGGGGTTCTTTCAGCCCTTAGTGAAGTCTTTGCTGGCACCGATACTGGCATCACGGAAGAAAATTTACAAAGCCGCGCGCGCGGCACCATTTTAATGGCCATTTCCAATAAATTTGGCTCCATGGTGGTAACAACGGGAAATAAGTCGGAAATGTCGGTTGGTTATGCAACCCTATATGGCGATATGAATGGCGGCTTTAACCCGATTAAAGACCTTTATAAAATGCAGGTCTATGAAATGTGCGATTGGCGTAACCGCAATCACCCAAATGGCGCATTGGGACCAAAAGGTTTAGTCATTCCGCAAAATATTATTAAAAAGGCACCATCGGCAGAGCTTCGCGAAAACCAGAAGGATCAAGATAGCCTGCCACCCTATCCCGTGCTTGACGATATTCTTGAATGCTTGGTTGAACAAGAAATGAGTGTTGAACAAATTGTCGAGCGTGGTTATGACCGTGAGATGGTGAAGCGAATTGAAAATCTACTTTATATTGCCGAATATAAACGGCGACAATCCGCCCCCGGCGTTAAAATTACCCATAAGAATTTTGGCCGTGATCGCCGCTACCCCATCACCAATCATTTCCGCGATAAGTAAATGACACTCTTAATATGCTTTTAATATAGTATTTTCCAGATCAACAGTGTTTAGGTTTCCGTTACAAAAGAATTAATGGATATTTTTATGTTCGAAGAAAAAACTATTTTTACAACAGCTGATGAAATGTTTGATTTTTTTGCTCCATGGGGAACCGACCCTATGCTTGGAGACTATATCTTTAGGGGGCATAGTCAGGAGTCCTATGAGCTAGTCCCAACAGCGCTAAGATCAAGCAACGTTGATTGGTTTTGGAAAATATGCGGAGTTACGCCACTAAATGAAAATCACCGCGACTTGGAATTTTCTCAAGTTGAAGCTGAATATTCAATTCTAAGATCATTTTATCGTTTGGCGATCAAGAGTAGAGGTCGTTTGGAAAGTTGTGCATGCTCGAGTTGAAATGCGCGGTTGAGTAATCCAATTTAGGTTGACTGGCGTCCGCTAGCATTATTAAAACTGCGATAGCACATTTCATGGTAATGCCAACGATTATTGATCTGGACCTATGAACTATTTGCCCCTGTTGAGGTTTTTTTAGCCCTTGTGAGCTTTGGCACCGAAGGGATCGGAAGAAGTTGAATTTAACTGGGCGCCATTTTAATAAAGGCTATTTCAATATCCATGTTGTAAACCTACACGGCAATAAGTCGGAAATATCAACGTTGTTATAACCCTCATATGGCGAATCCATGAATGGGTTAAATGCAAAAGGGCCTTTAACGGTCTATTGGAATGTGATTGCAACCTAATCCCAAATGCTTGTGAAAGGTTTTGCATTCCGAACAATGTTGAAAGCAAACGGCGCGAAACTAACTGTGATCAAGAACTCGCCTTACCGTCTTGCGTATTCTTGAATGTGTGAAACAAAAATATATTTAAACGCGTGTTATGCCATTGTTCAGATGGTGAAAGCGGATGTGTGATAATTTCACATTATTTGCGGATATAAACGGGATCGCCGGCGTTAAATTTCCCTGAGATAAGACGGTGTTGCTGAAACGCCGCTACATACCAATATAAATTCCAAGTTGATTCTCTGATATCCAAATAAAAGAATTTCAAGGGTATAATTGTTAATAATTTCGACGACATTTCTAAAGTGGGTACAGACTAAATAGAATTAATTTTAATATTTAACCCTTTAATATTTTGTCGACACCGGTACGATATTAAAATTTGCAACAAGAATAAGAAATAAAGATAAGTGAGAACCATGGTACGCGTTCGTTTTGCGCCCTCACCAACGGGCTATATTCATATTGGTAATGCACGTATTGCACTGTTTAACTGGTTATATTCGCTCACCAATAAGGGGCAATATATCTTGCGCTTTGATGATACGGATATTGAACGCTCCAAGCAAGACTATATTGACGGCATTGGCGAGGACCTTGATTGGCTTGGCATTACGTCTGATGAAATTTGGTACCAATCCAAACGTTTTGATGTTTATGATGCAGCGGTTGAAAAGCTAAAAACTGCGGGCCTTCTCTATCCTTGCTATGAAACAGCCGATGAGTTAGATCGCCGCCGTAAAATTCTACTATCACGTAAATTGCCGCCTATTTATGAGCGCGATGCACTTAAATTAACCGATGAAGAAAAAGCTGCCTTTGAAAAAGAAGGTCGCAAGCCCCATTGGCGATTCTTGCTGCCAAATTTTGCCTCATCACCTTTTGAAACGAAGCGCAGTGAAGTGCGCTGGGATGATATTGTGCGCGGGCCACAGGTTATTGATCTATCCTCCATGTCGGATCCTATTCTCGTGCGTGAAGATGGTACTTATCTTTATACATTACCTTCAGTTGTTGATGATATTGAGATGAAAATTAGCCACATTATTCGCGGCGATGATCATGTGACCAATACCGGTGTGCAAATTGCTATTTTTGAAGCTTTAGGCGGCGACGTTCCTGCCTTTGGCCATATCAATCTCTTGACGACAGCCTCGGGTGAAGGGCTATCAAAACGAAAAGGTGATTTATCCTTGCGCAGCCTTCGTGAAGATGGGCTTGAGCCAATGGCGATTAGCTCGCTCGCCACATTAACCGGCACGGCTGAAAATGTCATTGCTTGTTTTGATATGAATGAGCTTGCCAGCCATTTTAATCTTAATTCGGTGTCAAAATCATCGGCCAAATTTGACCCAACTGACCTTAATAGCTTAAATATGCAAATCGTTCATCGCTATACCTATCAAGATGTGAAAGATCGCCTAGATAAATTGGGCATTACAGGTGCTAAGGCTGAAGAGTTTTGGATTGTTGTACATGAAAATCTGGTGAAGCTATCGGATGCCGCCACGTGGTGGGATATTGTCACCAATGATCAATTATCCTTTGCCCAAGCGGAAGAAAAAGCCTTTTTAAGCGAGGCGGCAAACCTTTTGCCAGAAAACCCATGGGATAAAACCACATGGAAAATTTGGACAACAGCCATTAAGGAAAAAACTGGCCGTAAGGGTAAGGATCTTTTCCACCCTTTGCGCCTTGCCTTGACCGGCAGGGAACAAGGGCCAGAACTTGCAAGCTTCTTACCTTTGCTTGATCGTGATCTGGTATTAAAGCGTTTAAGCGCGTAAACTTGAGAAATTAAAGCAATTGGACACGAATTGCTAAAATCAAAAAACCAAAGCAGCTTTATATCTTAAAAGCTGCTTATGTTTTGCATGTTATTTCATTACTTAAAGAGAGCCGGCTAATAATCGGCATCTTTTGTCGGGCGTGGCCCAACAATTGCTTGGCCGACACGAATAATATCTGCCCCTCTTCAATAGCAATTTCAAAATCGCCCGACATACCCATGGATAATTTTTGAATTGCAGGAAATTTTACCATAGCCTCGTCACGCAAATGCTTTAAAAGCCGAAAGCAGAGACGGATGCGCTCTTGATCATTGGATAATATCGCCAAGGTCATCAAACCTTTGGGCTTTAATCTTGGAAAATGTTGCAATTGCGCAAGAAACTCGGGCAGATCATCAGGATGAAGGCCATATTTACTATCGTCGCCTGAAGTATTAACTTGCACAAAAACATCCAAATCACGGTCTAAACTATCCAAACGCTGATTGAGATCTGCAGCTAAATTAATACTATCAATGCATGAAACTCGCTAGCAAAGCGCACCAAATATTTGACCTTATTGCTTTGCAAATGGCCAATCATGCTCCATTTTAACTGAAGGTCGGCAAGGAGTTCCTGCTGTTCCTTGGCTTCCTGCACTTTATTTTCGCCAAAATTATCAATTCCAACATCATAGATATAGCGTAAAAAATGGGCGGGAACCGTTTTGGTCACAGTAATTAAGCGAATATCGCTTGGCTTCCGGCCGCAGCCTTTGGCGGCAAGTGCTATGCGCTCATGCACGGCTTGTAAATTATCAGCAAATCTTTGCCTCGGATTATCGCCAAAACGCAATCTATCATCATTTGAAAGTGCCATAATCGCATTCTCCATTATAGCAGAGCATAGCCAACACATTTAGCCATTATAGAAATCAAAAAGCGGATTTTGCGCCAAAATTTAATGGTTAAAAAGTCTTGCTACACTTGAAATAACAGTTTTATGCGGCTGATGGTGAAAAGCAAGGGCTTTACATATTTATGGCCGGATAAATCCGGCCATAATAAGTTTTGTATATTTATGACTTTAGCAAAAAACGCTTTAGAGCGTTTTTCCGAAAAGTGTGAAGCGGTTTTCGGATAAAAAACGCTCTGTAAACAATGAATTAGAGCGCCGACCTGATTAAATCAGATCGAAATGCGCTCTAATGGCGATATTGCTGGATACGCGTGGTGCGTAATCCTGCTAAACCATGCTCGTCAATCGAGGTTTGCCAAGACAAAAACTCCTCAACTGTAAGTGTATAACGCTGGCATGCTTCCTCAAGGCTTAGTAATCCGCCGCGAACGGCTGCAACAACTTCTGCCTTGCGTCGTATAACCCAACGCCGTGTATTTTTAGGTGGCAGGTCAGACATCGTCAAAGGACTTCCATCTGGACCAATCACATATTTTATTCTCTGTCTTATAAGATCGGTCATTGTACTCTCTACTCTCTCAAGGACCCAATCACAGACTCGAACCTACCCGATTAGCTTTAAGAAATACCTAAACTCAATGTAAGAAAAAATTAATAATTGCAAAAATATTCTTTGCACGTCAGTTGATTTTTAACTTTTAAATCAAACACTTAAAAAAATCGCCGTTTCCTAACATAAAGTTGATACCAATTGGGTACTTTATTTTTTTAAAATAATTTCATACATATGGTTGGTCAGAGAGTAAATTTTATATAATTGCAATTGGCAAAATTCCAAATTTCAATTTACAATAGGTTATATTTTGCGATATAGCCGCACATTCGACATTTCCTTTGTTGGACTTAGTCTATGGCTTTTATACCAGCCTTGAACGGTATATATTTCCATAATGTCTGAAAGGTGACATTGATGTCTTTAAATAGTCTTGATCTACCACATGCACCTGCTGACACTCGGGTGGTGGTTGCCATGTCAGGCGGCGTTGATTCGTCGGTTGTAGCTGGCATATTAAAACAAGAGGGTTATGATGTTTTAGGCGTAACATTGCAGCTTTATGATCATGGTGCAGCCGTGCATCGTGTGGGAGCCTGTTGTGCTGGCCAAGATATTGAGGATGCCCGCAGAGTTTGTGAAACTCTTGGCATTCCCCATTATGTTTTGGATTATGAGCAGCGCTTTCGTGAAGCTGTGATTAATCCTTTTGCAGAAAGCTATGCCCATGGCGAAACGCCGATTCCTTGTGTTGCCTGTAACCAAACGGTAAAATTTGCCGATCTATTAGCAACAGCAAAAGAATTGGGTGCGGATGCGCTAGCAACGGGCCATTATATTCGCAGCAAGCAAAATGGTGCGCATCGTGCCCTTTATCGCCCCATTGATGCCGAGCGTGACCAAAGTTATTTTCTTTTTGCAACAACGCAAGAGCAAATTGATTACTTGCGCTTTCCGTTAGGTGGCCTACCAAAAGCAAAAGTGCGTGAGCTTGCTGAAGAAATGGGGCTTACTGTTGCCCAAAAGCACGATAGCCAAGATATTTGCTTTGTGCCACAAGGCCGCTATAGCGATGTTATCAATAAGTTAAAGCCAGATGCAGCAAATCCGGGTGATATTGTTCATATTGATGGACGGGTTTTAGGCCGCCATGAAGGTATTATGAATTACACTATTGGTCAGCGTCGCGGCATTGGCGTGGCAACTGGAGAAGCCCTCTATGTTGTACATCTTGATGCGCAAAATGCGCGGGTTATTGTTGGTCACCGCGAGGCCTTGGAAACCCACCGCATTTATTTGCGCGATGCCAATTGGCTGGGCGATATTGACCTGGACGATTTTCCACGCAGTGGTATCGAGGTTGCTGCCAAGGTGCGCTCAACAAGACCACCGCGTCCAGCAATTCTGCGCTATGAAAATGGCGAATTTGTCGTGGAATTATTAGAAGGCGAAAGCGGCGTAGCACCAGGGCAAGCCTGCGTTGTCTATGAAAGCGAAGATAATGGCTCGCGCGTTTTAGGCGGCGGCTTTATCGCCCGCTCACAGCGCGACGAACAAGCCGAGCAAATGTTACAAAAGCTTTATTTTGGAAAATACCACTGCTGCTTAAGAAGTTTTTCCCCATGATCAAAACACCGCTATTAAACCCTGTTTTGCCAGGATTTAGTAGCAAAAATCTTTGCTAAATCTTTAAAAAAAAGCTAAACAATCAAGCTTAGAGCGCATGTCGATCTAATTGAATCAGATCGGCGCTCTAATCCATTGTTTACACGTTGTTTTTTGTCCGAAAACCGCTTCACACTTTTCGGAAAACGCTCTAGTCAAGCCTTATGATATTTTAAAAGCCTGCATTAAACCTTAAATGCTTGCTAAAATGCGATGCTGTTTTTATATATGTGCCATGATAACACTACCACCACTCCCCATTAGTCACGTTTTTACCGCGTTTGAAGCAACAATGTGCGCGCATAACCGCGCGGTTATTGTAGCACCGCCGGGGGCTGGTAAAACCACGCTTATCCCACTTTTTTTGCTGGATAAAATCACAAGCTCAGGCAATAAAAAAATCATTATGCTAGAGCCGCGCCGCCTTGCCGCGCGCGCTGCGGCAAGGCGGATGGCGGATTTGCTTGGTGAAAAATTAGGCGAGCGCATTGGCTATATGATGCGTATGGATCAAAAAATATCCGATAAAACGCAAATTATCGTTGTGACCGAAGGTGTATTTGTTCGCATGGTTTTGGATGACCCCGAATTGACGGGCATTGCGGCGGTTATTTTTGATGAATTTCACGAACGTAGCCTTGATGCAGATTTTGGCCTTGCACTGGCAATTGATGTGCAAGAGGGGCTGCGCGATGATTTAAAAATCATCGTCATGTCGGCAACCCTTGATGGGGCGCGTGTGGCCAATCTTTTAAAAAATGCACCAATCATTGAAAGTGAGGGGCGGGCGTTTCCTGTAGAAATTCGCTATAGCCCAAGGCCAAATGATGAGCGCCTTGAAGATGTGATGAGCCGCGCCATCATCACCGCCTTAAAAGAAGAAGATGGCAGCATTCTTGCTTTTTTACCCGGCCAAGGCGAAATAGAGCGCACACGACAAAGGCTTGAGCAATTTTTAGGCCATACACCCTCAATAAAAGGTGAAACCATTCTAATTGCGCCGCTTTACGGCACAATGGATATGAAAGACCAAGATAATGCTATTCTCGCCGCGCCGCAAGGCAGGCGCAAAGTCGTTTTGGCAACCTCAATTGCTGAGAGTTCTATCACCATTGATGGCGTGCGTATTGTTATTGATAGCGGTTTGGCACGCGTACCAGTCTTTGAACCAGCAAGCGGCCTTACGCGGCTTGAAACCATGCGCGCATCTCGTGCATCTATTGACCAACGCGCTGGGCGCGCTGGTCGCACACAAGCAGGTATTGCTATCCGCCTATGGTTGCAAGGTCAAAATGCTGCACTTCCCGCCTTTGCAACGCCTGAAATCTTAAGTTGTGATTTATCAAACCTTGTTTTAGATTGCACTGCCTTTGGCATACAAGACCTTAGTCAATTAAAATTTTTAGATGCCCCGCCCTTGCCTGCCCTCAAAGAAGCACGCGAATTGTTGATGCGCCTTGATGCGCTTGACCAAAATGCCCGCCTTACAAAAATGGGGCAAGCCATGCGCCAATTAAGCTTGCCAGTGCGCTTTTCCCATATGGTGCTAAAAGCGGCTGAATATGGACAGGCGCAAGCGGCAGCAGAACTTGCATTATTGTTAAGTGAGCGCGGTCTTGGTGGCAACCATATTGACATTGATGAAAGGCTTCGTAACTTCAAGCGCGATCAATCCAAACGCGCCCAAGATGTAAGGCGTTTAGCGGCAACAATTGCCCGCAATTGCGAAAAATTACAGCCACACTCATTAAATTTACCAGCCACACAAGGTGCGACAACAATTGGTAGCCTGTTGATTGAGGCATGGCCCGACCGCATTGGCAAAGCACGTGGCAAAAAGGGACAATTTTTGCTTGCAACTGGGCGCGGCGCATATATTGACACCAATGAGCATTTGGCGGCAAGCCAATGGATTATTGCGGCAGAGCTAACCGGAAGTGCCGAGCGCACACGCATTTTAGCGGCGGCAGAAATCGGCGAAGAAGTCATTTTCAACAAGCAAAGCCATAATATTTGTCAAGAAAGCCGCATTCATTTTGATGCACCAAGCCGCACCCTTCGCGCCATTGGCGCTGACTATCTTGGTGCTATTGCCTTTAATGAAAAAAATCTGCCAAGCCCCAAAGGCGAGGAAGCAAATCAAAAATGGCTGGAAGTCATTAACGACTATGGACTCGAACTTTTGCCATGGAGCAAAGCGGCCAAGCAAATGCGGCAAAGATTATTTTGGTTATTTCAAGGATTGGGCACACCTTGGCCAGATATGTCGGATCAAGCTTTACTGCAACAATTGGATGGATGGCTCTTACCTTTTTTACCTGGCAAAGCCGAGCTGAACTCAATTACAGCTAAAATGCTTATTGATGGTTTACAGGCTTTGATACCTTATAACGTACAGCGTGATTTTAACCAATTAGCACCAACCCATTTTACAGCCCCGACGGGATCAAGAATTACGATTGACTATGAGCGCGATGAGCCAACAATTTCGCTGCGGGTGCAAGAACTTTATGGGTTAACCACTCACCCATCTATCGCTGACAATAAAATTCCACTCATCATCGAGCTTTTGTCACCAGCCCATCGGCCAATACAAATCACCCGTGATTTGCCAAGTTTTTGGGCTGGCTCTTGGAGGGATGTGCGCAGCGATTTGCGCGGCCGCTACCCAAAACATTTATGGCCTGAAAACCCAGCCGAAGCCTTACCCACAACAAGAGCCAAACCTCGTGGCAGTTGAGCGGGACGATCCATTTTCATATGAAAATAAACGAGAAGACCAAATCTGCAAGACTATTTAAGCGTTTAAAAACTGTACGACCACCTAGAGCGCATCTCTATATGATTGGATCAGATCGGTGCTCTAAACCATTGTTTGACCTGCGTTTTTTGTCCGAAAACCGCTTCACACTTTTTGGAAAACGCTCTAAGATTGTGATTCTAGCAGCATTTTAAATGCCATTAGGCGATTATTGAGCTGCCCTTAGGCTAGGACACTATCACCACTCTTAAAAGTGAAAACTCCATTGCACGCTAATAGCAAAAAACCCGCATGCAAACCAACTATTTATTTTTGTGAAAATTATGATACAATCAGCATCGTACTAATCAAAAATGAGGAAAAATGGCTGGGGTACCTGGATTCGAACCAGGGGTGCCGGTACCAAAAACCAGTGCCTTACCGCTTGGCTATACCCCAACATTTCCTTTTAAAGAACACTTGTTGATGTCCTTGGCGCGTCTTATAGCTGCTCGTTTTAATATGTGCAATATCTATTATCCAAAAAAATGCGCATTTTTGTATTTTTTTTCATTTTTTTCATTTTATTTTGCTAACCCCTTTTACTTATTGATTAAATTAGCGCATCTTTTTTTAAAATTTTATTCACAATTCTTCAAAACAGCCCTTAAAGGTAGTCTATGAGCCTTGATTTAGATAAGAATTTTTCGCCGAATTATGAAAAAGCGGTAACAATAACTGATAAAATACAAATACTTTTACCGCCAATAATCCAAGTGCATATACCTTTCATGGCACCAACAGCTATATTATTGGTCAAGAACAGCTTATGATTCTGGATCCCGGTCCAAATTTGGAAGAGCATTTTCAAAATTTGATTAAGGCAGTCAATAATCGCTCCGTCAGCCATATTCTCTTAACCCACAGCCATGGCGATCACAGTCAACTCGCCAAACGGGCAAGCACATTTTTTAATGCACCAATTGCCAAAGCACCAATTGCAATGAAATTTGCTGATCCCTGCTCGCAAGCAAAGGGTGATTTTGCTATCCTTGATGTGGAATTTGATATTGCCCTGGCCGATAATATGATGATTGAGAATGATGAAATTGAACTGCAAGCAATTAGCACACCTGGCCACACCAGTGACCACATGGCTTTTGCATTTCAAAATGAAAATATATTATTTTCTGGCGATCATGTCATGGCATGGGCGACAACGGTGATTATTCCGCCAGATGGCTCCATGCAAGACTATATAACATCGCTTGAAAAACTGGTAAATCGCAGTGAGCGTTATTATCTTGCTGGACATGGCGGTGTAGTCAACAACCCTCAACAACTATTGCGGGGCTTGCGCAGCCATAGAAAAATCAGGGAACGGGCGATTATTGAACGCATCCATAAGGGCGACAAAACAATTGATGAGATTGTCAATAAAATCTATCAAGCTATTGACCCACGCTTAAAAAATGCCGCCGCGCTATCGGTCTGGGCGCACCTTATTGACCTTTATCAACGCGATCTCATTAAATGTGAAACCATACCGACAATGGATGGCATTTACTCCTCGCCTTGATCATTGGGAGTAAGCAATATTTTTGTATCAAGAGCGTCCATAAAGGCAAGGATAAAGCCTGCATCACTACCTAAATCATGAGGAAGATAACGCGATGCCGCCCGCATATCGACAAAGCTTGTATCATCCTCATCAATAATGCGGATAATAATATCGGAAACAAAACCCAAAATAGCCGTTTTTGCTACCGCCTCAACATATAGGGTCTTATCCTTTCCAATGGTTCCAGATTGTTTTACAATGCGCCAATTGAAATCATCCATAACATTTATTATCGCTGGCAAAATCTTATCAGGCGACCCATCATAACGCCGCCCCGTTAAGTCTGGCCAAGTGGTCAGCTGCTGATTGACTTGAGAATAAAGCGATTGATGCAAAGCTAAAGCATCACGTGGTCGATTATCGGCGATGAATTGCGGCGGTGTCTCACTATCGGTGGAAATATCATATAGCGGTGGAAGGATAAAATAGGCACTCATCGCGGCAGCGATCGGTAAAAACGACAAAAAAGCCAGTATGATTCCTTTAAGGGATTGCGCCCCCCCCTTATCAGCCCTGCGCCAAAGATCACTAAGGCCTTTTATGGCAAGAAAAAGGGTCATGATTGCTAAAAATGCTACACAAGCAACCAAAATTAAAAAATGTGATGTCGTCACAAGGCCAAAGCGTTGGCCAACACAGCCAATAACCAGCAAAATAAGAGAAAACCAACCAAAACGCGGCGACCATTTTGCAGCAGTTGAGGGCATTCTTTGAAATTTTTTACGCATATTTATGGAGCACTCTTAAAAAAATCGCCACAAGATTGTGGAACTGGTGCACCTTGATTAATTAAAAGTCCTTGCGAAAGTGTTACAAAATGCGTGCCTTGCTGTTTTAAATCCTGCAACGCCTCTGCAACCCCTGCCCCTGATGCGCGTGTGGGTTGGTTCATGTGGGCGATTGTAACATCGCCATCCTTTGCCATTTTTAATCGCTTTAGCGCCATAGTGGCTGAAAGGGATGCCCCTTCATCGCCATTAACTGAAAAGCCTGCAACAATATAACCAAGATCTTCAATCAATTTTAGCGATCGTGTTGTATAGCGTGCTGCTGCCCCGCGATAAAAAGGCTTAAATTGCGACGTTAAGCCTGCTTTTTCAATAGCTATCGCTCCGCCTTCAACCTCATCGCAAATAGCGCGCAGGCTGCCAGCCGTTTGAAGCCCGTAAATTTTACCCGGCTCATCAATAGCTGGAATATGGTTTTGACCATGATTGCCAATTTCAAACAACTCAGGATGCGCGCGAATTTGCGCAATGACTTCAGGGTTTTTATGTAACCAGCGCGCGGTCACAAAAAGCGTGGCGGGAATTTTTTCAGCAATTAAAACATCAAAAATCCGCCGATCAGTTTTCCCCATGCACAAATCAAAAGTAAGGGCGATGCGTGGTGGATCAATATCCTTTTTAACTGATAAATATGGCTCGATTAATGTGTTTTGCTCAGCCGCTAAGACCGCAGGTTGATATAGCATGGCAGACAGTAAAGCGGCACTTGCTACCAATAATGTTTTTCTATCAAAAAAAATTTTTAACATTTATTTTATGCGCAATCCATAAAGGCTTCATTTCCTTTATGGTGACGCTTATTGCAATCAAAAGTCAACCTATTTTCAAAAAATAAGCGAAGTAGCGATAGGATAGCGGCGCATTATATTTAAAAAAATCAAATTATTAAGACATCAAATCAAAATTATGACGACATCAACTCTTTTTATATTTTTAAGTATTTGAAATATAGAGCATTTCCAATAAAAGCATAGAGCATTGCTACTCTATGCTTTAAGTCATTTACTTAATGCCCCCGCCGTTTCAAGGCAGCTTGCGCCGCGGCGAGCCGAGCAATTGGCACGCGAAAAGGTGAACAGGAGACATAATCCAAACCTTGGCTTTCACAAAATTCAATTGAGGCTGGATCGCCACCATGTTCGCCGCAAATACCAAGCTTTAGAGAGTGCTGCGATTTGCGGCCACGCTCCACGGCAATTGATATCAATTCACCAATACCATCAACGTCAATCGAAACAAATGGATCTTGCTCTAGCAAGCCCTTTTGTAAATAGGTGTTTAACAATAGCGCCGCATCATCGCGTGAAATCCCAAAGGTTGCTTGA
Source organism: Lamproptera curius (assembly GCA_029286875.1). Classification (NCBI taxonomy): domain Eukaryota; kingdom Metazoa; phylum Arthropoda; class Insecta; order Lepidoptera; family Papilionidae; genus Lamproptera; species Lamproptera curius. The sequence goes on along the minus strand of JAGSMT010000404.1, from coordinate 45,466 downwards.
GTCAAATCATTGGTGCCAAAGGAAAAAAACTCGGCGCTTTTTGCAATATCACCCGCCAAGAGGGCTGCCCGCGGCAATTCGATCATGCTGCCAACCATATAGGAAAGTTGCATATCTTGCTCACTCATCACAGCTTTTGCCACCATATCAATTTGGCGCTTAACAAAATCAAACTCTGCTTTCATGCTAACCAAGGGCACCATAATTTCAGGAATAATTGCACTATTGGTGTTTTTGGCGGCAATAATTGCCGCTTCAAAAATTGCCCGTGCTTGCATTTGGGCAATTTCCGGATAGGTAATTGCTAGCCGACACCCGCGAAGCCCAAGCATTGGATTAAATTCATGCAGTTCATGCGCCCGTTCCCGAAGCTGTTGTTGATCAACCCCCATGGCGGTTGCAACCTTGGCTAATTCCTCCTCTGTTTTGGGTAAAAACTCATGCAAAGGAGGGTCGAGCAAGCGAATGGTAACTGGCAGGCCCGCCATAATCTCGAATAATTCGACAAAATCGGAACGCTGCATTGGTAAAAGCTTCAATAAGGCGGATCGCCTCCCCTCCTCACCATCAGCTAGAATCATCTCACGTACGGCAATAATACGTTCGCCAGAAAAAAACATATGTTCGGTGCGACAAAGGCCAATACCGTCAGCCCCAAAGGAACGCGCGGCGCGTGCGTCACTTGGTGTTTCAGCATTTGCCCGCACTTTCATCCGCCCCGCCTCATCGGCCCATTGCATAATATGTACAAAATCGCCTGATAATTTTGGCTGCAACATGGATATACGCCCCTGCAAGACTTGTCCGCTTGCCCCATCAATAGTGATAATGTCGCCCTTTTTTAGCTCAACACCGCCCGCAACCATGATATTGTTTTGATAATCGACCTTGATCGTTCCTGCACCGCAAACACAAGGCTTACCCATGCCGCGTGCAACAACGGCTGCATGGCTGGTCATGCCGCCGCGCGTGGTTAAAATGCCTTCAGCGGCATTCATGCCATGGATATCTTCAGGGCTGGTTTCAATGCGCACCAAAATGACCTTGCGCCCTTCGCTTGCAGCGCTTTCTGCATCTTCCGACGAGAAGACAATTTCACCTATAGCCGCGCCCGGAGAGGCTGGAAGCCCCGTTGCCAAAATGGTCCGCACCGCCCTTTGATCAATAGTTGGATGCAATAATTGATCAAGCGATGCTGGGTCAATGTGCAAAACGGCTTCCTCTTTACTTAACACACCTTGCTTTACCATTTCTGCAGCAATTTTTAACGCCGCATTTGCTGTGCGCTTGCCATTACGGGTTTGCAACATCCATAGTTTGCCACGCTCAATGGTAAATTCAAGGTCCTGCATATCGCGGTAATGGGCTTCAAGCCTATTGGCAATATCGGTCAATTCAGCAAAGGCTTCTGGCATTAATTTTTCAAGCGATGGCTTATCCGATCCTCCTGCAATGCGTGCGGCCTCGGTAATATTTTGCGGCGTACGAATACCAGCTACAACATCTTCGCCTTGCGCATTGACCAAAAACTCGCCATAAAGCTCATGAGCGCCAGTTGACGGATTGCGCGTAAAAGCAACACCCGTTGCTGAATCATCGCCGATATTTCCAAAAACCATGGCTTGCACCGTAACGGCAGTTCCCCACTCTTCAGGTATGGAATGAAGTTTGCGATAAATAATCGCCCGTGCATTCATCCAGCTGGAAAAGACTGCACCAATTGCCCCCCATAATTGCTTTTGCGGATCTTGTGGAAAGGGTTCGCCGAGTTCCTCCTCCAGCACACTCTTATATTGCTCGATAAGCACTTGCCAATCGCTTGCACTCATTTGGGTATCAACCTCATAATTGCGTGCAGCCTTCATATTATCCAATAGTTCTTCAAATACTGAGTGGTCGACCCCCAGTACTACATAGGAATACATCTGGATAAAACGGCGATAACTATCATAGGCAAAACGCTCATTTGCTTGTTTTGCAAGCGCTTTCACCGTCTCATCATTAAGACCAAGGTTTAATACCGTATCCATCATACCCGGCATCGAGGCACGCGCACCCGATCGCACGGACAATAATAATGGCCGCGCCTTATCGCCAAAAGACCTACCGGTTAAAAGGCCAATTTGGACAAGGGCTCTATTCACCTCAACTTCAAGACCCAGTGGATAGCTATGATTCTTGGTATAATACCAAGCACAAACTTCAGTCGTTATGGTAAAACCGGGCGGAACTGGCAGGCCAAGATTGCTCATTTCAGCAAGATTGGCACCTTTACCTCCAAGAAGATCAACGTGTTGCATTGACCCTTCGGCATTATTATTGCCAAAACCATAAACCCACTTGGCCATTTTGCAATACCCTCCCATTGGCTATTTTCCAAAAATGCTTAGCACTCTTTATAAAATCAATCATCACAATAAATATATGGCTACAAATTGATAAAAATAGCATTATACACCACGTATTCAAACATGCGACAAAATGGAGCTAGTTATTTTTAATAGTGATACAAAGCTGAATTTTTTAAAAATCACCAAGGTCAATACTATATTCAACTTTATAACCATTCTACAATGACACATCGATAGCTCATCACCATAAATTATTTACGCCACGTAAAATCATATCGTTAATAAAATATTTTGGTTCCCAACCGTCAATTCATATGAATTGGGGGGTATCAATAAAAAGTCAATTATCTATATAAAGCCAATTGATCTTTTTAAAACATGGCAAATGATCACGAAATACGCTAGAGTACATTTCGATCTGCTTGGATCAGATCGGCGCTCTAATCCATTGTTTACCTGCGTTTTTTGTCCGAAAACCGCTTCACACTTTTCCTAAAAACGCTCTAGACGCTTATAAAATATTTCGTTGCAAGTTCAACTGCGACAACGGCCGCCGCTTGGCTGGAATTTATCACACTATATCGGTGTGTTACTTTTAAAAATAATGCTTTTTAAGCACTGTGAGGCAACAAGCAAGTGCAGCATAATTTGCTAATCCTATCGTAATGAAATGAAAATCGATGAAAGCTTTTTTTATGGTTATCGCATAGCCATGCGGGCTTAAAGTGCCAGCCACGCAAACTTGCTGTCTTTGACATTCTTAAAGTGTGGGACATTCTTAAAGTGTGACTGAGAGACCTATGGACAAATCATCTTATTATCCTCATCATTTTCATAGATAGAAATAGGCGGTTATTTGTGCTAAAGTTGGGCCATCTTGCAAAAATTAAAATTTGCAAAGATACAAAAAAAGGACCATCAGTGAGATGAATTTATTCAAAGTATTCGCCTTTGCCTTCGCGTGCAGCTTAAGTGTGCCAACTTTTGCCAGCGAACCTGCAACTTGTAAAATAGTTCGCTTTGCCGAACCAGGCTGGACAGATATTTCAGCTACAACAGCTGTAACCTCACAAATTTTGCAACATCTTGGCTATCAAACCAAAACAACATTTTTGTCTGTTCCAATAACCTATGCGGCACTTTCGCGCGGTGATATTGACGTATTTTTAGGCTATTGGCATCCCTCCATGGCAGCCGACCTCAAGCACTACGCTGAAAATGGTAGCGTTGAAACGGTAAGGGTAAATTTAACTGGCGCCAAATATACACTTGCTGTTCCCCAATATGCTTATGATGCTGGCTTAAAAAGCTTTGATGATATTGCAAAATTTGGCAATGATTTAAAATATTCGATTTATGGCATTGAGTCGGGCAATGATGGCAACCGTATCATTATTTCCATGCTGGATAAGCATGCCTATGGCCTTGATCGCTTTAAGATTGTAGAATCATCGGAACAGGCAATGCTTTCAAAAGTTGAAGGTGATATTGCTAAGAAAAAGCCAATTGTCTTTCTTGCTTGGGAACCACACCCGATGAATACGCGCTTTGATATTGCTTATTTAGACGGCGGCGACGCGTTTTTTGGCCCCCATTTTGGCGGTGCAACGGTTAGTACCAATGTTCGCAAGAATTATGTCAATGAATGCGCTAATGTTGGTAAATTATTACATAATCTTGAATTTTCATTAAGCATGGAAAATGAAATTATGGGTGAAATATTGGAAAACCATGCAAAACCTGAAGTGGCAGCCGACAATTGGCTTAAAAATAATCCTGACAGCCTTGATAAATGGTTAGATGGCGTAACCACATTTGATGGCAAAGAAGGTCTTGCCACTGTAAAAGAGGCAATTACCAAATAGCTTGGTAAATACAGTTTTAAACGGGTTAAGCATTTATATTCATACTTTATTGAATGATTTTTAACCAAGACGCTTTATCTGCATATTTTTAACCTATTGCGTATATATTGCTGAAAATGTTCAAATTAGAATTTGCACTATAGCGGCTTTGAACTTCGACCTTTTCCCGCCAAAGGCTTGTAGGCTTTGGCGGGCATTGAATATTTATAGAAATGGAGAAACCATTGGACTATTCTAGCGCCGAGAAAAACCCGATCACAGGTTTTTTTGAAATGGTTTTTGCATGGCTTCAAGATATTTTTGCCAAAAAAATACCCATTGGCGATTACTGTGAACTAGCTTTTAAATGGATTAAAACGAGCTTTAGCGCGACATTTGAATATTTAAGTGACGCGCTTGATAGCCTATTACAATCCACGCTGCAGTTTTTGCTGGCACCGCCTTTAATGATTTTGCTCATTGTGCTTTTTGCCTTTGCAATAGAAAAAAAATGGCACTATAGAGCGCCGCTGCTATTGGGCTTATTGCTTATAACTATAGCGAATGGATTTTTTAGTCCCAATTATAATATTATCCTAAGCAGCGCCCTTTGCTGCATATTAATCTTCTATATAATGAGCGCGCGCAATCTAAAGGTAAGGGTGTTTAATTTTATTGCTGCGGGCGCGGTCATTATCCTTACTGTTTTGACTGGTTCCAACTCAGCAGGCTTTTTAAATATGGGGTGGTGGCCACCACAAGCAACACTTATCGTGCTTTTCGCATTATGGGGTTGGTTTATGCAAGAGCGTATCAGTGTTGTTATTCTGGTTGTTGTAGGCCTACTATTCATCCTCAATCAAGGCTATTGGCAAGACACAATGGAAACCCTTGCCAGTGTTTTCTGGTCGTGTAGCATTTGTATGCTTATTGGCGTTTCCATCGGCATTTATGCGGCGCATCACCGCAATTTTTATCGCATAATTCAACCAATCCTTGATCTTATGCAAACCATCCCTTCGTTAATTTATTTAATACCTGCGTTACTTCTGTTTGGCATTGGCATGGTACCGGGCATGATAGCAACGATTATCTTTGTGTTGCCGGCACCCATACGCCTTACTGAAATTGGTATTAGAACGACACCGCCAATGCTTATAGAGGCAGGCAGGGCTTTTGGTGCAAGCCCTTGGCAGATTTTATGGAAGATAGAATTTCCATCGGCATTGCCACAAATACGTGCAGCTATGACGCAAACCATTATGCTTGCCTTGTCCATGGTGGTTATCGCAGCATTTGTGGGCGGCGGTGGCATTGGTGCCCAAGTGGTGGGCGCGCTTAACCGCGCCAATATATCACAAGGATTTGAATCGGGTTTAATTATTGTGGTGATTGCAGTGCTTCTTGACCGTATGTTCCGTCCAGGAAAATCAGCTTGATCGGAAAAAGCCGCTTGAAAGGTAAATAAAATGGCCCGCGTTACAATAGATAATGTCTCCGTTGTCTTTGGCAAACAACAACAAGCGTTAAAATTAGCTGATGATGGCGCCAATAGAAGCGACATTGAAAATGCAACCAAAGCAATTTTAGGCGTTCATAATTGTAGTTTAACAGTCAAACAGGGCGAGATATTGGTATTAATGGGCCTATCTGGCTCTGGAAAATCTACGCTTTTACGTACAGTTAATGGCTTGATTGCACCGGCACGCGGCAATATTATTATAGAAGACGATGAAAAGTCCTATAATGTTGGCCAATTAAAACCGCGCCAATTGCAACTATTACGCACAAAGCTTGTGTCGATGGTGTTTCAACAATTTGCGCTTTTGCCATGGCGCAGTGTTGCTGAAAATGTGGGCCTTGGTTTAGAAATTGCCAAAACACCGCGGCAAAATCGCGCCGAAATAATTAATGAACAGCTTGCTCTTGTTGGCCTTGAAGATTGGGCGGATCATCCTGTCAGTGCATTATCGGGCGGCATGCAGCAACGCGTTGGACTGGCACGGGCTTTTTCAACTGGTGCACCGATTCTTTTAATGGACGAACCGTTTTCAGCCCTTGATCCGCTGATTAGAACCCATTTGCAAGACCAATTAAAAGAAATACAAAAACGGCTTAATAAAGCCATCATATTTGTAAGCCATGATCTTAATGAAGCCATGCGCATCGGCACCCATATTGCCATTATGCGTGATGCGCGCATTGTCCAATATGGTACACCACGCGATATTGTTCTATCGCCTATTGATGATCATGTTGGCGAATTTGTTAGGCACATAAACCCGCTTAGTTTTTTGACTGCACGCGATGTCATGGTGCCGTTTAATCGCGAGGCGGCGCGCGTGCGCGTTGCAGCAATGGCTAAATCCTCAACTCCGCTCAATGAACTCATTAACGCTTTTGCTCGCAGCCCAGGTGAAATTGGAATCGTTGAAAGCGGACAAATTATTGGCACTGTGTCTTATCAAGAAGTGATAAAAAACCTTGCACGCCATTAATTATTACACCAATTTAGCCGATGGAAAACTTATGTTTTAAAATAAAATTTTAGTCTTTCTTAAATAAGAATGTCTTTTTACGCAAAAAAAATAAAATAGATGTCGTTAATTGATAAACTTCATTTGACAAGAATTGATGAATTAAATATCAATAAGATTAGTTAATATTTTTTTGTGGGGTAATAGAGATAGTTTATAGTGAAAAACTATCTTATAAAAAAACATTAGCTAAAATTGGCTAGCGGTGGGGTGTGTTTTTACACATAAGCCTATATTATCAATTCACTTGGGTTACGTCAGCTGAATTGGGGGCTAGTTATCTGGATGGGATGCTCTTGCTTATCATGGGTATTCAATTAAATATTCTGCTTGATGGATAACTGAATGACAAACAAACTTGTGTTTAAAAATTTGGTCTTAAATACGGATAAAGCGAGCGGGCTTTTGACGGCGATGGCCAATGAAAAAAGACTTCAAATCCTTTGTGAATTATCGGATGCGGAGTTATCAGTAGGAATGTTGGCTGAAAAGGTGGATTTAAGTCAATCCGCACTTTCACAGCATTTAGCAAAATTGCGCGCACTTAAACTCGTTACAACAAGACGCGATGCGCAAACAATTTACTATTCCGTCGCTTCTCCAATGATTACACCTGTATTGACCACATTGGAAACAATGTTTGCACGCAAACCAGCCTCAAAGAATTAATCGCTTTAAACTGGTAATTAGAAGTGTACTTGTAAACGATAACAATCTTGCCTGTGATGAATTTGCTGGGCAACATTTGTGAAACTTACCAATATTTAAGTAATTTTTGAAACAAATAGATATTTATTAAGGGGCTGACACCTGACTTTATATAAGTTAGGGACTATTTATGTATCTAAAGCATTGTGAAATTTCACAAAATAAGCAGTTAGAGCTTATGAAATATTTCGTTGCATCATGTTTCTAACTGCAGAACAGCTAGCCTTCAAATTTGCAAATGGTTCATGGATGCCAAAGCCTTTAATTACCGTTTCTTTCTAAATTACGTTTTCAATTCGCCTACCTGCAAGAACGAGCAAACAATACAATTACAGTGAAATAAATGTAAGATGAAAGTTATTATTAGGTGAGTCACAAAGTATGCTGCAGTCGAGGGCACTGAGGTTCTGTTTTGTGGCATTCTGAAGCTTAGCGCCAGATCTAACACCAAATCATCTTAAGTAGCTAAAACAGAGCGCAATGCCCATAATCAGGTTAGAAAATCGCTGACCAACTGCGTTGTTTATACTTGCGACTTTGGCGTGGAATCATAATGCCCTTTAGAGCGCATTTCGATCTGATTGAATCAGATCGGCGCTCTAATGAAAAATTGGCATAAAAATCAGCGTTTGAAATCGCTCAGACGGTAGCCTTGAATATATAAAAGGCCGTAATCAGCTAATCAATCCATGGAGGCAACCCTTCCTGCAACAACGGGTTTTGCATGTAGTGCCACACCAGAGCCTGCAGCTTGTAGCATAGCAAGATCATTTGCGCCATCACCTACAGCCATGGCTTCGATTGGAGAAATAGTCAACCGCCCACAAATTTCCATTAATTTATTAAGCTTTGCCTGTTTACCTAAAATTGGCTCTTGCTGCGGTAAATTCCCATCTCAATAATTGATTTGGAATTATGCTCATTAAAAGCCAATTTTCACGATAACGGAGAAAACGTAAAACCCGCAAAACCAAACGTATAGGCCATTTGCCCCATGGTTTGCACAAGTTCGCGCCACCGCCCAAAGGCTTATGCGCTCATTTTAACTTGTCAATGATTGAAAGCGGTAACCTTTTAATAAAAGCAACACGCTCGCCAAGGGCTGGTTCAAAAGGCAATTTCATCATTGCCCTTTGGAATTCGGAACATGTCGCAATCCTGCCTCTTCTAATTCGTCAATACATTCTTGCTCGATCATGGTTGAGTCCATATCGGCGAGCAAAAGCTTTTTGCGCCGCTTTACAACTTTTTGCACAACAACATCAATTGGCTCACCATCAAGGCTTTCAAGCAAAGTTTGATAGGCGTCCTCTTGCGATAGGCCTTGTTTTAATGGAATATCAAGGGCAATATTATCAGCAAGCCAGTAAATAGCACTTGCATTAACACTTTGAGAAGCTTTATCGGCCAAGGTAAGCGTTAAAACCGGATCAACCGGATTGGCAATAAGCGTCGCAATAAGAGGTTCACTATCAAGCATGGATCAAAACTCCGCAAATGCGCAAAAAAACAATGTTATTTTGATAGCGGGTCCTACCGCCAGCGGCAAGTCCCAATTAGCAATTGATCTTGCTTTAGCCCATAATGGTGTCATCATTCACGAATTCGATGCGGGTCTATGAGTCAAACCTCTTAACCGCGCGCCCCTCCGTTCTGGAGCTTGCGCAAGCGCCGCATTACCTTTACGGCCATGTTTCACCAAATACTGCTTTTTCCACCGGCCATTGGCTTGAAAATGTTCAAGAGCTGTTAAAACAAGATGAAATTGCTAATAAAACGCTTATTTTTGTTGGCGGTACGGGCTTTATTTTCGCGCGCTTTGGCGGCGTTGCGCTCCCGCAAATTCCGAACTAATCCGCGATAAATGGCGCAATGCTTTAATTGAAAAAGGCAGCCTACCATTGCATGAGGTTTTAAGTATTGAAGACCCAGAAACAGCCGCGCGCCTTAACCCCAATGATGGGCAACGCATTGCACGCGCCTTAGAGATATTGGACGCAACGCAAAAATCAATTACATGGTGGCAAGCACAAAAAACACAACCTTTAATTAATGCAGAACATGCAATAAAAATTGTGTTGGCGCCAGAGCGGCAAAGCAATAAAAACCGCATCAGCCTGCGCCTTGATCAAATGGTAAAATTTGGCGCTGTGGGCGAAGTAAAAGCACTTTTAGCTCTTGACCTTGCACCCTCAATGCCAGCAATGAAAGCCATTGGCGTGCGTGAATTTTCTTCTCTTTTAAGTGGTAAAACGCCCTTAAATGAGGCGGTTGAACGGGCAAAGATTGAAACCTATCAATATGCCAAACGCCAAATGACATGGTTTCGCAACCAGTTTAAAGAGGATTGGCAGCATTTTGATAGTGGTGACAAAGCCTTCATCCATGTAGAGAAATTGATGGTGTGATCGAGCAGATCTATATCTCTTTTGAGGGTTTTATTTAATAAGGTGACGCTATGTCGGGATATATTAGCTACGGTAAAAATCGGGATGGTGAATCTCTCACTACTGTTTTAAATACTCCTAGGATAGGTGCTTTGGAACAATATCTTAGAAAATATTTTGATGCTATTGGCGCTGAATTTAATAAGATGATTTAGCGAATAATCCCATTCGTGGCTAATAACGGCAATGGGCGGTGGATCTGTGGTTTAATCAAATGAAGCCAATGATGCAAAGTTCACCCTTATATAGACAAGCTTAAACAAAAGCTATTTTTGAATCAAAATAGTTTTATTCAAATAATAAAATGACGCAAAAATAGTTATTGACGAATGGAAATTACGTGAATAAGGTATTTTCATGAAAAAGTTTCTTATTATTCTTGTGGTGTGGATGCGCATGGAGCTGGTGGTGTAACCACCCGGCACAGCCCTTCATGCGCAAAACCAGGCTCCCACAAGGGGGCCTTTTTTATTTTTAATATCAGCAAAAAACGAGTAACAGCAATGATAAACGACCAAAAACCGAAAAAGACAAGAGATGGGCAGGAAATGTCAGGGGCGGAAATCGTAGTTCAGGCGCTTATTGATCAAGGTGTCGAACATATTTTCGGTTATCCAGGCGGTGCTGTGCTGCCAATTTATGATGAGATTTTTCAGCAGGAAACATTCCAGCATATTTTGGTCCGCCATGAACAAGCCGCAGGTCATGCTGCCGAAGGCTATGCACGCTCAACAGGTAAAGTCGGTGTCATGCTGGTAACATCGGGCCCTGGAGCAACCAACGCCGTCACACCACTGCAAGATGCTCTAATGGATTCTATTCCCCTTGTTTGTATTTCAGGGCAAGTTCCAACCTCATTAATTGGCACAGACGGCTTTCAGGAGGCTGATACCGTCGGTATCACGCGCCCTTGCACCAAGCATAATTGGTTGGTTAAGGATGTAAATGATCTTGCAAGAATACTGCATGAAGCCTTCCATATTGCCCGTACCGGTCGCCCTGGCCCTGTTTTGGTGGATATTCCCAAAGGATATTCAATTTGCAACCGGCATTTATACCGCGCCTAAATCCATGCCCCGCACCAGCTATCAGCCTGTGCTTGATGGTGATGCAAAGGCGATTGAATATGCAGTTCAGCTTTTAGCCGAGGCAAAGCGCCCTGTTATTTATTCAGGTGGCGGCGTTATTAATTCGGGTCCTGAGGCGGTGCGGTTATTGCGCGAAATGGTGGAGTTTGGCAATTTTCCAATCACATCAACCTTAATGGGGCTTGGTTCTTATCCAGCAAGCGGCAAAAATTGGCTTGGCATGCTTGGCATGCATGGCACTTATGAAGCCAATATGACCATGCATGATTGTGATGTTATGGTGGCCATTGGCGCGCGTTTTGATGACCGTATTACGGGCCGCGTTGATGCTTTTGCCCCTAATGCCCGTATTATCCATATTGATATTGATGCCTCATCGATCAACAAGAATATCCGTGTAGATGTACCAATCATTGGTGATGTTGCCCGCGTTTTGGAAGATTTGATGCGTCGTTATCGCGCAGTTCAACCAAAGCTTGATGCCCAATCACGCGCGCAATGGTGGCAAGAAATTAATAAATGGCGTCGCCGCAATTCGCTTGCTTACCGCAAAAATAATGATGTTATCATGCCGCAATATGCGATTTCAAGGCTTTATGATCTGACCAAAGAGCGCAATCCCTACATCACGACGGAAGTTGGTCAGCACCAAATGTGGGCGGCGCAATATTTTGGTTTTGATAAGCCAAAACATTGGATGACTTCAGGCGGCCTTGGCACTATGGGCTATGGTTTTCCTGCAGCGATTGGCGTGCAAATTGCCCACCCTGATGATTTGGTGATGTGTATTGCTGGTGATGCTTCAATCCAGATGAATATTCAAGAATTGTACCTTCAACAAGCGCCGGTAAAGTCTTTATCTTGAACAATCATTATATGGCTGGTGCGCCAATGGCAATATTGCAGCAATCGCCTCTCAATTCTTATCCGAAGCAATGCCAACTTTGTTAAATTGGCAGGGCCTATGGCTAAGGTATTAGATACTAAGCCAAAGTGAATTGAACAATAAAATTAGAAATGATTGAAACAGTGGCCAGTTATCTTTATTAAGTTGTTGCGCTGAAATTGCTTCGATGTCCCATCAGGCGCGCCCATAATGATATGCTGTTGCCGGATGAAGCAACCGATGAAGCGGTAATAACGCCATTGATAGCGAGGGCGCGCCTCGTCAATATTGAAATACAAAGCCTTGGCGCTGAATATTAGCGCAACACTGTTTCAAAACCCATTTATAGCATTCTGAAAGACTAAGACCATGAATTCACAAAGTCTTAAATTTGGTTCCGCTTATTTTATCGAGGCTGATAATGACCCACTAGAAAAGCACACATTAGCGGTTTTGGTGGATAATGAGCCGGGTGTTCTTGCCCGTGTCATTGGCCTATTTTCAGGGCGCGGCTATAATATTGAAAGCTTGACGGTATCGGAAACCGAGCAAGAGCAGCATTTATCGCGCATTACCGTTGTCACCCGCGCAACGCCGCATGTTATTGATCAAATTCGCCATCAGTTAGAGCGCATTGTGCCGGTGCATAGGGTGATTGATCTTGAGGAACGCGCCAAGGAATTACGCCAAGATGCACCGATTGAGCGAGAGCTTGCGCTTGTTAAAGTTGCGGGCGCGGGTGTTGATCGCGTTGAGGCCTTGCGCCTTGCCGATGCCTTTCACGCCAAAGTGGTGGACGCAACGGTTGAGCATTTTATTTTTGAAATTACTGGAAAGTCGTCAAAAATTGACCAATTTATTTCAATCATGCGGCCATTAGGCCTTATTGAAATTTGCCGCACTGGTATTGTTGCTATGAATCGCGGCGTGCAGGGCATGTAAGAGCGCCAATTTTTATCAGATTGACGCGGGTATAAAGGTGTTTCTTGATCTTATCAGAAACCTTTTTTGTAATGTTTAATAAACCTATAAGAAATAGATGCCTAATGATGAAGATAAATGGCTTTTAGCATATTTCAATTTTTACGCATTTCAAATCGGGTGGAGTAATGAATTTCTTAAAAAAGCTATTTGCAAAAAAACAAGTAGAAGCGCCAAAATTAAAGCTTTTAGATGATGTTGCGCCTGATTTTCTAAATATCAATGAAGATAAAAAAATTGATAAATTTAGATTGTTACGTTTTCGCGGCAACACACCCATTTTGATTGAACAAGAAGTTGACGCTTTGCGCGACTATTTTGATGATGATGAGGTTGCTATTTTCAACCAAGCCTTAGCGCGTTTTTGGCTCTTCCATTTGCGTGATAGTTTAGGGGCTGATTATAGGCTTTATCAAGGCGATGATATTTTTCTGCTCTCCAATCAAAATGAGCGCATCATAAAGCTAACAATGGACTTTTTAAAAACTGGCCGTCAGCGTGTTTTGAAAGCTTTGCCGGGCCTTACAGCAGCTTCTGGCGATATGTTGGCTATCATGATTGATGAGGGGGAGCAATATTATGATTATACGGGCAAGTATAATAATGGCAAAGGCCAAACAATTTTAAGTGCTGGGGTGTTTATAAAATCGGCTCTTCCCCATTTTGTCACCAATGAAACGCAATTAACTCTGGTTGAACCAACGATTATTCATGAAATGGCCCATTACCACTTGGCTCATCTTGAATTGCCACTTTGGCTTGATGAAGGCCTTGCCGTTAATGTTGAGCGTGTTATTGCCAAAAATGCGCCACCTGCCGAATATCTTGTTGAACTTTATCAAAAGCACCTTAATTATTGGGATCACCAAACCATTCAAAATTTTTGGACAGGTGATGCCTATAGTCATTCGACTAAAGCAGAACTTGCTTATGATTTGGGGCGCATGTTGGTTTATCACCTTGCCAACCAAAAAAATGAATTTAAACCTTTGTCGAAGGTAACCCTTGGATAGTGGTTGCAAAGGCCAAACTTCATCTTAATATGACGCTTGGGCAAATTGTTTGCGCGCTGCTCAATCAACCTTATAGTGTGCGATGGGCCAAATCTTACGACCTTTCAATAAAGTTATCATTAGCATGGCCCTAGATAATTGGCAAAATATCCTTACAAGTAAGGGGCATATTTATTAAATCTGTATTGCCTTTGCTTTGTTCGCTTCAAGCGAAAATGAAACATTAATTACTTTACCAAGCCAAGAGCCATCGCCGTCATTTTGGGCGCCAATGCCAAATAACAGCCGCTCAATTTTGGCAGTTCCTGAAACCTTGGCAATGCCATTTTCATTGTTAAAATTAAAGGGCACTTCAATCGGTTGGCTAACACCGCGAATAGTAATGATGCCTTTGCCAAGGAAATTATCGCCATCTGCGCTAAATTTATCAAGTAAAACATGAATTTCAGGGTATTTTGCTGGATCAAGCCCGTCAGCATCGGCAATGCTGCTCGATACAAAGGCATCTTCATAGCTAATAGAACTTGCTGCAACAACGATATCTGCCTTGGCGCTATCGAGTTGATCGGGCGCAAAAGTCACTGCTGCATGCCAATTGGCAACGTTGCCCTGTTTTGCCGCGCCAGAAAAATCAAGGCTATAGGCAAGGGTTGATTTGTCCATATTAATCGCCCAATTTCCATTACTGGCTTTTTGGCTCAAAGGTGCAGCTGTTGATAGATTGCGGTTTTCAAGCGCGTTAATGGTTTGGCGTTGGCAATAAACCATATTAAAACGGCGAAAACCAAAAGCATAATGGGCCAGCTAAATGTTTTTGTCTTTAAATGGTCAAGGCGGTTTGTAGGCAACATGCGTGAAAACTCCGGTTGGCGATCAATAAGGAATCTTGACCGACAACGCACAAAAAATAAAAAAAACAAAACTATAGGCAAGCACCATATGGGCAATTAATGCAAAATGAGAGATAAATTTATCACTTGCAAATGGTAGGTTAGGCCAAGGCAAAGACGCGTTTAAAAATAAGAAAGTTGGAATACGCACTGTAGTGGTTGAAACAACCACCCACCCCAAAAGCGGGACGAGAAGCATAAGGCCATAAAAGAAAATACTTACCACACTTGCAGCAAAAGCTTCAATTTTTAGCATTGGTGCTTTTCGCGGCGGCTTGTTCATCAAACGCCATGCAATACGGGCAAGAGTTAAAAATAATACCAATAGGCCAAGGGTTTTATGCCATTGAAAACATAAAAGCGTGTGCTTTCAGACATAGTGCCAAGCCGCACCATCAAGAAACCGCCTGCCAAATTTAATAAATTAGCCGGCAATAAGCCAATGCAATAACCCGCAGAACTACCTAAAAAGCTTGGTTTTGCGCGTCATTTGACATTAAAATATCCTATTTATGCAATTTAAACCATTTCGATTTGATTGGAAATCTGATTTCGCGCCTAAATCTTTTGAACCTATTACCTTTTTGTCCCTATCATTTTCGAAAACGCTCTAAAAGCCAAAAAAATTGTGGTAGGGTTAATTATCTTGTTTCAACCAAAAATAGGTAAATTTTGTCACATCTTAAAGGGTTTCTCGTGCGCAAATTTGAAAGAACCCAATTACAAGTCATTCGGCCAATGCCAATAAATAAATTGAAATTTCATTAATTTCTGCGCTCGGGTTAAACCTCAAAACCGCCCTTTAAAGATTTTTGCTTCATCAAAATTTGGGTTTGCAAAATAAGGGCCAACCCTCTGGGAGGAAACCTCTAACACCAATTCTTCATTATGGCAAGAAGGCCGAATTTACATTGCCGCTTCATTGGTGAGGATCCACGTTGCCCTCACCTTTCGACCTTTAAAAGTTTGGGTTTGCTTTTTCCTTGGTAACCAAAAAGCAATAGGGCCGAACCCTTTGTGGGCAAAACACCAAATGCTTTTTATCGAAACTTATGGCAAGAAACCGAATTTGGCCCGCGCTTGGGTAGCCGAAATCAAACCGTCCCCTCACCATCAACCAATTTTCCGGTTTAGAAGAATTATGGAACCTTTCCGCTAATCGCGCAAGAAATGGCCCAAAAAGCCTTGCTGGCGGCAAAATTGCGCCCATTCTGCGATGACCTTTATCAAAAATAGCGGCAAACCCGCCGTTTGGTTGAATTAGTTGGCAAAATCTTCGGCAGGCGAAATAACGATAAAGGCCCCGCTTTCTGGGTCCCAATTAAAACCAAAACTGCGAAAACCTTCCAACTGGGGTCATTAAAACAATTTCTGCGGTTTAACTGAAATAACCTATTCTTCAAATTGTAACACTCAACCAACAACCAAAATTTTTATTGGCTTTTTAAAAAGACTTTTGAAACTGGGCCGAAATGAATTTTTCTTCCTGCCAGGGATAGAGGCAAAACTTTGTTATCAACGGAAAAAATAATTGGGCTTTTTCCACACCAACCAAACGAGTAATTAAGGTTAAGGCGCTGTTCACTTTGCTAAGATTGCGCAAGCGGGCCGCCAACATGTGTCAAATCCAAACCCGCGTTCTGGCCTTGTGCGTCACCGTTCGAATTTGAAAACATCCGTTTGAAAACTTGCCGGTCAAAAAACAAGATTCACCCTATTTGCGGAATTATGGCCGGTTCTTAAATTTCCAAATTGGACAAACACAAATGTGCCGTTAATGGGGCTTTAAAAAAAGGTGCGCGGACCAAAAACTGAAACTGGTTAAATTGGTCTTTATAAAATGGCATTTCTCACCTCCCTCAAAATTTAAATTGGTGCCAATTGTTTATTGCGCTTAATCCTTTAGCTTTTTCAAAAAACAATTTTGTTGTTCCTTAACGTTTTTTAAAAAAAAAAAAATTGGAATAAACCTTTTATTTAAAAATGAGTTCAAAAACTTTGAAAAACACTTAAATCTGCGTTTTCTTTTAAAATCGCCTTTTCAAAGGCTCCTTTGCAAACTGTGATAGATTAATGCCGGGGTTTTGCTCTTCACTGTCCAATGGCCAAGCTTTTCCTGTTTCAGGGTTAAAATTTTAAAACGGCTCAATGTAAATGAACGGGCATAAAACCCCAATCTCGAAAAATTTAAATTAAATCCCCAAAAGAAAAAACAAAATTTTTTACAAATTTTTGTCCCAAGGTTTTAAAAATTTCTTATTGGTTTCCAATGTTTTTTCCCATACGTTTTGAAATTAAAACGCTTCTATGAAATTTTGGTGCCGTTTAAGAATTTTCCACAACCATTGTTTTTCGGCCGTGAAAGCACCGATCACCTTATTGTTTCGCTTTGGCGCGTTTCCCTTTTTTTAAAAGGCCAAATTAACAAATCCGCCATGATTGAGTTTCAAATTTTTCGACAACAACAAAAAGGATTGCAATGGCTATGTTCCCATTCCACCTCCCGCAAGGTGGATTTTTGGTCATTATCATTATTCCTATTAGCTTTTAATTTTTGGAAACGCGCCTTTTCTCTTAAAATGTTGTTTTCGAAATCAAAAACCACGTCGGCACCTTTCTTTGCGCTTTCCTAATTTTTTGGAACAATTTTGCTTTTCGTCTTTTCTTTTCAACCTTTTTTCAATTGCTCCTTTGCAATTTTTCTCTTGGCATTAGAATGGGGAACGCTTTCATCCTCTCCATGATTATCTCTCATATTTCAGAGGGTAAAAAATTCAGGAAGGTCAAAGACCAAAGCGGCAGGATCATAAAAGCCTACGCTGCAAGGAATATTTAAATATTCTGGCACATCCCCAAAGGAAAGGGTGACGCTAAATTCTTTATCATTTTAAATCCCAAAATTGATTTTGCAAAACAATTGTCATTTTGTTCTGATAACGTTCTTAGACAGAATCTTGACACAGATGATTAAGTTAAAAATGTAATAAAGAAATGGTGCTCACCAGGTAAACCAGATTTTGCCACATCAGCAAGCACGCTGCGGATAACATTGCGTAATGCATCCTGTACAAGCACTTCATAATGGATACGATCTGTTGCCATTTGCGACCCTTTTTTTGTAAAATTCCTATATAATATTGATTGTGAACATTGCATATTTAAAATGCTTTTTAAAGCCGCAAATTTATTTGTTTCACCTTTTTATTTGACTAAAAAAATCTACAAACTATCAACTACAAGCAAGATTTAGATTTCAGCAAAGTATAAGGCTGTTTTGAAACATCAAGAAAATTGGTAAAAATATTAAAAAATTGGCCTGCTCCGAATTTTAAGTGTGCGGTGTATAAATCAATCTTAAACATTGTAAAAACTTATACAGCTGACAATTTATCATTTTTAAAAGACACAAATTCCGCCCGAAATAAACATGATTGCAGTAAGTCAACCAGAGACACTAATGATACAAAAACATAGCAAAGGTAAGATAGATGGAAACAGCCCGCTTGATTATGCGTAATTGGCAGGATGAGGATTTTTCAGCCTTTTATCGCTTGAACAATGACCCAAAGGTTATGGAGTTTTTTCCAATGCGGTTAAATGAACAACAAGCAATTGAAAAATTCAACCTAGAGCGTTTTCCGAAAAGTGTGAAGCGGTTTTCGAACAAAAACCGTGTAAACAGGATTGGCGGTCGGTTAATCAGTCGAAATCGCTCTAATACCAAAATAACGAAAACAATTCTCAAACAGGCTAAACAAGATTTGGTAATGAGGAACTCAATGGGGCTCCCCAAAGAAAAACTTTTTTTCTTCTTTTTTAAAGATTAAAAATGGGATTTGCCTCAAAATAATCTTAGGGAATAATCTACACAATTTTTTTAAAAATTGGTAAAGGGAATGGTGGTAAAAACCTTTTCCCCGGCCGCTTTGGGAAACATTTAAGAAAAACTCGTTTAAATGGCAGTGTTTTGGATTTTAAAACTATTTTTTTTAACCATGCCTATTTAAAATGGCTTTTAATTTTTTTACAATCTTTTTATTCAAAAAACTCCCCAAATCCCAAAATTTTTGTTTAAAAAATTTTTTTTGAAACATTCCGGGAAAATTTGAAAAATATAAAATTGGTCAATTTTAATTGGTACATTTTAAGCAAAAACTTATCTGCTTTCCCATTTTTTAAAACTTTATTGATAAACCTGAGCAGGTGGGCTGTCTTTGGTATAAAGCGCGATTTGAATGAAGATTTTTCCCTTTCACCACAAAAAATGATTTTCAAATTTTATGAAACAATTTTTAAGGGCGTCCAAATTAAGCCCAAAAAAAACCTTTTCCAAGGGAAATGGGCCGATAAATCATCGGTTTAGGAAATGGCGCTCTCCCCCCGATTTTATTTATTGAAACAAATCTTACGTATGATTAAGGGTGATTTCCCATAATTGAGCTGGAATCTTTGGTTGAAAACGCTGCCCTGTTACATTTCATTTTAAATGTGGCCCGGGCTTTCTTGAAACATTAAACGCTTGCAAATATTTTCTTGGGTTTTGCTAATATCACCCCTTTGCTTTAACCCTGATGATTGCCCAAGTCAGGCCCAAAGTTGGGTTTTTCAAAGCGGCGATGGTCTTTATTAACATTTGAGAAAAAACTTAACCCCCCCACCAAAATGCGACTAAAATTGGGATATTTTGCATTAAAAGAAGATTTCTTTGGAGATTTTTGCCCAAACCAAAAATCAATACGGTTTAAAATGTTAACCGTTGATCTTTTGCCCTTTCAAAAACGGTGTTATTGGCCTTATTGTTGGTGGGGCCCTTCGCTGTTTAAACGTTTTAAAGCCCAAGGGGAAGCCAATTTTTGGGGCGAAACGGGAAAAATTCCCCCCCGGGCTAAAAATTTTCATTAGTCGTATATTTTAAAATTCTGGGACCGAAATTTTGATGAAAAACAAAGCGGTTAAAACGTGCAAAGATTAAGGAATTTTTCATTCGGGTGGAAAATACTGCCTTTTAACCCGCTTTTTAACGGAAATTCCCCATTGATGGTACATTTTTTTTAGTTAACAATTTCTTTTGGAAACTTTTAATTGCCGGGTGAAAAAAGAAAAATATTCAATTTTAAAAGATCCTATCCAAAATATTTACGTTTTTCAGTTTTAAACTTTTAAACAACCACTTTTGGGTTAAACACTTATTCGCTGTTTAATGTATAAAAAATTAAAGGATTCGAAATTTTTTTATTTAAAGCATTTAAAAAAAAAAGATGGGGATAATGGGCAAAAAAGTCAACCGTGCCCTTCAACCCAGAAAGGATTTTTCCCAAAATAAAAATTTTTGATTTTAAAAAATATTTGTATGAAACGATTGTAATAATGCGCCTTTTTACAGTTTTCAATCCCTTTCTTTACCCTTTAAAAACCGGTATCTAGGTTCCCTTTTTTAATTTAAGGCATATTTTTTGCCTGCGGCAAATTTTCAAAATATTACGCGGACTTTTATCTTATTTGGGCCCAAAGACATTGCATTTATAAGCGATTAAAAATTCCAAATTGCTTTAAATTTGAAAACAAGTTTACCCAAAATAAACAATAAATTAAAAAGGGTTTTTAAAATTTCTGGGATATTGGGCGGGGAGGTCCAAAGGGTTTGGCTGATAAAAAATTCAATGAAAACCCCTCCCTTTAATTCCTTAACAAATTAGGCCAAAGATACCCACCCTAAATTTCTTATTTCTCCGACTTTTCCTCACACCAAATTGAATATTAAAAAAAAAATTTACAGTAAAAGCGATGAAAAAACATTTAAATTTTTGTTCATTGGCCGGCTGAAAAAAATGGCATGGAATACCCAATCATAACGGGTATTCCAGCGCTGTGGGACCAACAAAAATTCCAAAGGCATGGAAAAATTTAAATTGACGGAACCGAAAAGTTTAAAAAAAAGCCCTCGCTTGGTTTATACCCTTCAAAGCAAAGCACAAACCAGCTTTTCAAAAAAATAAAGCCGAAAAACCGGAGTTTGATTTTTAACAGCGATAAATGAAACGCTCTATTTAAGAATAATGGGTCTTGTTTTAACGAATAAAATTACCCAAGATCTTTACGCTTCACGGCCTTTCGGGCCCCCCGAAAGCGCCGTTTAAACTTCAAAAGTGACCGGGGGCAACAGGTTCAACCGGTTAAAACTAAAAGCGCGGGTCGTCGGGAAAATTCCTATTTTTTAAGCTGATCGGCCTTTCCCGCCAAAAGCCCCAACTTCCCTTTTTGGAAATCTGGTTTTCAAATCCGTATTGGTCAATTAAGGTTACCCTCAAACTCGACAAAGGGTTGGAGGCATTATTGCCAACAATTTTGATGGATTTTTTTTGGGGTAAAATTCACCCATAACTACGGGCCTTCACCTGAAATAAAATGACCTGACGCCGGATAGCTTTTTAAACCAAGGCCTCGCTGGCTAGCCATATCCGAACAAGGCTTGCAAGCGTGCGGCGTTTGCCATTAGTTTAAAATAGAAACCAAACCCGGCCGTACCCCTTCAAACCCGCCGCATCCCATGCCTGGCTAATCAGCGAGACGAGATGTTGGGGATGAATAATCGACTTTGCTTCCGCTGTTTCCTTTCTTCCTTTTTTATTTAATTTTAAACAAACGTCAAAAAAATCGATTCCAGCTTTAGCAGCAATGCCAAACGCCTTATTCCCCCGCCCCAAGGCCCGCGGTGGCGATGGCCAAGATGGGTTGCATCTTCATCAATCTGGATTAATGTTGCTTTATTAGGGTAAAATTGGCTAACAAAATCATGCCAAGAAGAAAAGTTCTTCCTCCTTGGTAAAACAGGGCTTTGCCGCATCCGTCTCCCAATATCCGGGGTTTCATATTCATAAAATCCCGGCCGAGGGGAATGGGGCTTTTTAACTTTTTGGCAAGCTCGATCACTTCATCATGGGCGCCCTTAAACCACCCAACCCTAAATACCCCCTTTTTGCCCATATTAACGTTTTAATTTTCGCCCGGGTGAAAACGGTTTCGATAGGTTTTAAAATGGTTTCATTTTAACGAAAGCTTCTAAAATATCAGATGGCAAAAAATCCCCAAACGCCTTTTTGCATTCGGCCGGACGCGCAATTCCTTCACTTCGGAAACACTCCAAAAAACCAACAATGGGAATAAGCCAAAATCGACCTCTTTGGGATAAGGGTGTCCCCAGGCCCTTGCCAATTTGGCGGCTAAAACTGGCCCGGTTCGGTTGGTTCAAATCGCCATTGTAAATCAAGAACCAAAAGAACCCGCGCCCAACAATTTCACCGTAAGATAAACATCCCCGGCGGCAAATGCCCCGCCCTTCCCTGCAATGCCCACTGGTTTTGCTTAAAATAGCATCAGAATGTTCAAAGTATCCAACTCCGCGCAGCGCCCCTCCCCAATGTTTTTAACAATATCCCAACTCTCTTGGACTGATATCTCCCTTTTATCAAGGGTAACATGCTAAAACATGTGTGGCCGATTAAATTTTTAAAAAGAAATGGGAAAAAATAGATTATCCACAAATCTGCAACAAAAATGCAATAACCCTGCCATGGAATTTTTTTAAAATTAAATTTTGTTCAAGTTCGGCCAATGAACCCGCACTATGTTGCCATTTTTTAATAAAGTCTTCAATTGCCATATTTTCATTCGGAATTCTTCTAAAACTTTTCAATGGCCATCCACCTTCTTTCAAGTAAACTTCAATAACCCTTTAAACCGGTTTTTTAAAGGCCCCCAGCAATTCGTTTTAAATCCCATGAAAACCGCATTGGCCATAACCGCGCCGTGGCCATTTTTATGCCCGCAATCACCCCGCCTGCCAAATCCATCATCAGGCCAATTGTTACCCATTTTTCGGCTTGCGAAACCCATCAATAGTGAAAACAAAAATATTCTTAGGGCGATTAAAT
Organism: Lamproptera curius; assembly: GCA_029286875.1. Lineage (NCBI taxonomy): Eukaryota > Metazoa > Arthropoda > Insecta > Lepidoptera > Papilionidae > Lamproptera > Lamproptera curius. The sequence goes on along the minus strand of JAGSMT010000404.1, from coordinate 22,790 downwards.
TTGGTGGTTGGCCGCTCCATGGGTGCCAAACATTAATCGCCTTGCGCTGGGCAAAGGGCCAATATCCAAAAGGCCGCCTTTCGTTCAAAAAGCAAATGGCCAAAAGGGCTCCCGGGGCCCGCGCTCCCAACCTTCCTGGGGGCCAAGTTTGGTGGCGTGCGGTTGAATAATGCGCCGGGTTTAAAAACCGTAAATCCTCTTTTGAATACTTCTGATTTTTTATCTCATTAATATGGTTGAATAAAGGAGCTGCCTATGTCATTATAAATAATTTTAATAAAATATCCTTTTTGCTCAAAATTGAATATTTTATTTATTGGAATTTGAGTACCCCATTTATTCTTCTCTTTGCCAAGCAAACTCTATAAATTGGACAAAACTAAGGTTAATTACAAAATTCCCTCATCATTTGTTTTATGAATATTTAGTTGGGCCATTTTAAAAATCCGGTGATAATTCCTTCAATTCCCTTTTTACCCAAGAGATATTTCCCACCATCCATATTTTTTGGCTATCTATTTGCCCAGATGTTTGCCCCACAACACTTTTATTTGACCGGGAAACCTTTAGGCCCGGATGCGGATAAAATTAAAGTTTGGTTCTTTACCGTTAAGGCGTGATCAAGAGGTTATGCATGATTTAAATTTTTTTCCAATCAAATTATCGCTTTGGGCGCCCCAAAGGTAATGACGTCAGTTTTAATATTGTGGGAAAATCCCCAAAGATGGTTATACCTAGACCATACAGCGGCGGTGATTTTGCTTAGAAAAGGCGGGGCTTCTCCTACCATTCCTATCAACAGATAAAGGTTGCTTGGAATGGTTTGAAAAATTTGGGAGAAATAAAATTTTTAAACCGCCCTTTTTATAACCCTTTAAAACCCGATCCGAAGCAAATACCGCTTGACCGGCCGAAAAGATAAACCCGTTTCATGTAATTGACGAAATAAAGAAAACAGGGATTCAAGGCCTTGAGGCGATGCGCGCGCTTCCACAAAATTGGAAAACGCATTGACGTTGGATCTTGCCGGGAAATTGACTGGGTCCCGCCAGGTTTAAAAGGGGGCGTGGGGGCGTTTTTTCCATGGTAATGACCGCCCCAAAATTCCGCCAATGATATTGCGGTTAGTTGACCCGCCGCCCCAGGCATCGGACAACCCCGGCCAAAATGATTGGATGGTCATGGCAATGAACCCAATATTTCCTCGATCGGGTACGGTAGCGGTTATCCATTCTTGGCTTTACCCTTGATTTTTTCGGATATTGACCGTTGCAAAAGTTGCCAAAGGAAAATATTAAATTAAACCCATCGGCCTTGATGCTAACGGCCGCCTCCCACCGTAATTTTAATCGCGGCCAGGTTGATTTTCTAATATTCTTCCGCCCGTTTGATGTTACAAAATGGCGCCAAAAACCGGCTCTATCTTTTATCGGGCATTTAGATAGCCACGCAGCGTGTTTAACCTTCGCGCGCAGGGCTTTATCACCAATCACCTTTCACCGCCAATGGTTGGGTACCTCATTTTGCGTTTTCTTTATCACTCAAGTCCAAAGCAAATTTTCAAGGTGTTAAATTTCCGTCTTTTTGATTTTTAAACCCGACAATGGCAAAAACGGATCCCCTTTGCGCAAAGATGGCCGTTGGGGCGATGGTTTTTTGTTCCGCGCGCTGCGGCATCAGGGAATATGGCCCCGTCGTCCGGCTTACTGGTTTTGGTCGGCGGAGCGGCCTTTTTGAAAATAAGGCTTATTTTTCCGTGGGTTACACTTTGGGTTCTAAAAACCATGGCCTTTTTTTCCAGGTTTGTATCTAAACCGTCAAAATGGTTTGTGAAATGGCAAAGGTCACTTGGTTTGCCTTGGTTAACCATTAATGGGGCCCATTTCGGATCCTGAAGGGAAAACAACGTTTTTAATGTGATATAATCTTGTTGATATGATTTGGGATGAAACCGAGCCGCCCCCGGCCGTGTGACCATTCAACCCCCATGGCTGGCAAAGCGGATTTAAACTTTAAAATCGGCAAGATATTGAACAGGCACTGCTCGCCCATCCATCTTAATTGGGCTTTTAATATTCGCGGGCTGTATCCAAACGCCTTTGCCGCTTCTTTTTTCATACCGGCATTGGCAACCCTTTTTTGATCCGAAACGGCAGGAAAAACCTATCTTGAACAATTGGGAATATTTTCCCAAACCCCCGGGAAAACAATCTTAAAAATGGCTGGCAATCGCTTTTTCGACCCATTTATGGCCGAAAAAATCCCACCCTTGGAGGATGAGGCCTTATGATGAGGAAAGATCCGGCAAGATTACCAGGGCGATTAAGAAGCTGTTGTTGACGGGGCAAGACCGCCCATTTTGCGCATTGTCGCTTTTGGTTAATTTTTTCTTGTTTTCCCGCCAATCGGTAAAAGATGAAATATCGGCCCCAAACTTGAAATCCGCACAAAACCGCAGTTGAACTCCTCTAAACGAAACCTTTCCTTTGATACAATATCGGGCGCAAGGGGCTAATGGTGCCATTATTCATTACCGCGTCAATAAAAAACCAACCCGCCCGCCCAGATTTCTCGTCGATTCGGGCGCGCAATTATCCGTGGGCCACCGATGTAACCGTCCGTTGCAATTGCGAAAAAGGCGGCAAGCCGAGGAACAAATCCTGTTTCATTGGTGAAGGCAGTTTATTTTGCGCGTTTTCCGGGCATTCCGCGGTGTTGCCGATATATTCCGCATTGCTTTTGGAAAGCGGGGTTGATTTAAACTGCGGGACACGGCGTTGGCTCGTTCCTTTCTTAAAGGGCAAGCCTTCGCGTCGGGTATCGGGGTTGATGGCTGGAAATTATTTCTAAGGGCGGCTTTACGGAGGCCTTTGGTATCCGCATTGAAAGCTTATTGTGCAGATGGAACCGTTGACGGCACCGAAATCCAGCCGAAACCTTGCCCTTTGCCCAATTGATAAATCATTAATGTAAGATTCCGATGAAGGGCCACAATAACTATCACCAAAAATTTTGGAAAACTATCACCTTTTAGGTGGGATTTGAACTTTTAAAATAAACCCTTTGGCTTTGGGCTTAAAAGAACTTTTTGGTCGCGGGTAAAACAAACCATAACCCTCACGGGCAAATGGCCTGGGGTAAAACCTATATTTTGGTCGGCGGCCGGCCGCCGTCTTAATCCCTCAAAAGGCTTTCGTTTATGGGCCGGAATTGCCTTCCAAACCCAACAAAACCCCCATTTCAAATAAATCCAACCGTTCTTAAATCCCCCTTTTAAATTTAAAATGTTTGCTTTTCTTCGCCCTTTTGGGAGTTATAAAATCCCAAAATTTTTTCATAAAAACCCCAACATTTAAAGCCATAGCATTGGGTTTAAATTTTTCACTGCCGAGGTGTTTAAATGCCCACAGACTTTTTTAAAGGCCAAAGAAACTAATTTCCCCCCGCTCCCAATCCGCCGGGCCGTAAATAAACCCCACATTGCTTTAATAATCGTTTTAACTAAACGGCCCAAACTCAAACATAAAATTGCGACTTAAATCATTTCCATAAAGGCATTTTAAACCGGGCAACAGTTTTTTAGGCGGGCGGCCTTTAACGCAAAATTCGCAAATCCTTGGTTTTGGGATTTAAAGGGCATAACCTTTTAAAGGGTAATGCCTGTTTTAAACGGAAAAAACGTCAAAAGGGCAAAATTCTTCATCAATTTTTGGAAACATCAATTCAAACATAATCTCCCCATTTTACCGGGACATTTGGTTAAAAGGGCGCTTTAACGGCAAAATTTTAAAACCCCTATGGGTTGCATTTTGAAACCATAAACCTTTTTGCCAATTTCCCTGCGCAAATGCGCAACTTTGGGTTAAAAGGGGCGGGAAAAACAAATAATTCCCTTTATAAATAAACCATTTATTGTTTAAACATCAATAAAAAAAAAAACCAAGCAAGCCAGAAGGGCGCAATTTTAAAAACCTGTTAACCCAATTTTATCGCAAAATAAACGGTGCAATTTTTTTGTTTGACTTTTTTCGCGCGGTGGGTATTTGCATAACCCTGCATGTTTTCAAAGCCATTTCCCGGATGTTGGCCCGAGCTAAAAATTTTTTATTTTCCTTAGAAAATCGATAAACCCAATGGGGGAAGCTGTCCCTTTTCCCTTGGCTAAAGGCTTTTACTTCTCAATTCGCTATCCTTGGATGAAAACGGATTAATTGCGATAGGTTTTTAAAAAGGGTTTTATTTTTGGCGCTTCGAAATAGTGGAAGCGTTAACAAGCAACGCCTCCTTTTAATGGCATTAGAGCGCATCGATCCAATTCGCTATCGCTTGGATGAATGACCGGATTGGTGCGATAGGTTTTAAAATGGGTTTCATTTTTAATGAAAGCTTCTGAAATATCAGATGGCAAAATAATCACCTCAACGCCTTTTTGCGATAGCGCTTCACGGCTTGCGCGTATCGCTGGCATCTTCAGGGTTTAGCACTTGCTCACAAAAGACCGAACAATGGGAATAGATGGCTCTAAAATCCACTTCTTGCGGATAAGATGTCCCTAAAGTACCGCTCGCCAATTGGCTGGCAATAAGCACAACTGCGCTACGGTTACGGTTGATCTCAATACGCATTGATAAATGCATGAACCGGACCACAAGAACCCGCGCATGCAGCAATTTCACCGGTAAGATAAGCATCAGCACCGGCGGCAAATGCGCCGCCTTCCTCATGGCGCATATGCACCCAACTGGTTTTGCTTCGAGAAATAGCATCGGTAATATGGTTCAAAGTATCACCAACAATACCATAGCAGCGGCGCACCCCTGCCTCTTCCAATGTTTTTACAACAATATCTGCAACTCTCTTGGACATGATGCAATCTCCTTCATCAAGGGGTAACATGCTTCAAAGCATGTCGTGGCCATAGAGTGCTACAAATTTTTAAAAAAGAAATAGATAAAATAGATTATCACGCACCTGTGAAAATACTGCAACAAAAATGCAATATTACCACTATGACGAGCATGGAATTGTTTTTAAATTAACCATTTTGTTCTAAGTGAGGCACATGAACGGCCGCACTATGCTTGCCATTTTGCAATAAAGTCTTCAATTGCCATACTTTGCATATCGGGAATTGCTTCATAAAGCTTTTCCAATGGCCAATCCCACCATTCTATTGCAAGTAAAGCTTCAATAACCGGCTTTTTAAACCGCGTTTTTTTAACGCTAGCAGGCACGCCAACAGCAATTTCGTAATCGCTAATATCCTTAGTGACAACCGCATTGGCGCCGACAACCGCGCCGTGGCCGATTTTTATGCCCGGCATAATCACCGCGCCATGGCCAATCCATACATCATGGCCAATTATTACCCTTTTATTTTGTCGGCGTGAGCGAAATTCCCCATCCAATGGTAGAAAACGAAAATATTCATTAGGGCGATAGGTAAATTTATGAGTGGTTGGCCGCTCCATTGGGTGCTCAAGCGCATTAATCCGCACATTGGCAGCAATGGAGCAAAATTTACCAATATCAGCATAAATCGCTTCGCCATTGCGTTCAAAATAGCTAAATGCGCCAAGAGTGACATCGATAAGCTTTACGCGCTCGCCAACTTCGCTATAGGGGCCAAGTTTAGTGGCTTTGAGTTTTGCGGTTGAATGAATGCGCGGCGCTTTATCTAAAAACCGTAAATCTTGCTCTTTTGGCCCAATACCTGTCATGATGCGACTTTTTATCTCATTAATATGGTTGAATAGAAGGCCTTAGCTGCCTATAGTCATTATAAATGAATTTTAATAGGCAAATATGCCTTTTTGCTCAAAGATTGAATATTTTGCAGATTTATTGGTTAATTTTAGGGTAAATACCCCATTTATATCTCATAATACTCTTTGCCAAGCAAACTCTATAAATTGGACAATAACATGAAGTTAATTGCAAAATTTACCGCCATCATTGCGGTGTTTTTTTATAGCAATATTTAGTTGGGCACATTTTACAACGCCAAATCCTTTTGGTGATAACTTTAGCCTAACTGATTCCAACGGTAATATTGTCACCCAAGATGATATTCGCGCGCAGCCATCTGCTATATTTTTTGGCTATACTATGTGCCCAGATGTTTGCCCGACAACACTTTTGGATTTGACCGAGTGGCTAAACGCTTTAGGCCCTGATGCGGATAAAATTAAAGTTTGGTTCTTTACCGTTGACCCAGAGCGTGATACGCCAGAGGTTATGCATGATTATATTTCCAATTTTTCCAATCAAATTATCGGCATTTCGGGCGACCCGCAAAAGGTACATGACACGATCAAAAGTTTTAATATTGTGGCCGAAAAAGTACCCAGCAAAGATGGTAACTATACCTATGACCATACAGCGGCGGTGATTTTGCTTAGAAAAGGCGGGCGCGTTCTCTCCACCATTCCCTATCAGCAAGATAAGGAAGTTGCTGTGGGAATGGTTGAAAAAATTGGCTAACAGCGCAGGAAACTAGTATTTTGTCACAGATCCGCCTATTTATAACCCATTTAAAACCCGATGCCGAAGCAATATATGCCACGCTTGAACCAGCCTTTGAAGAAGATGGCTTGCCCGTTTCCATCGCTGAGATTGACGAAGATAAAGAAATATTCGAGGTTTCGCTTTATTGCGAAGATGTTGACCTTGAGGCGATGCGCGCGCGCTTTGCCACTATTTTAAATATTGAAGAAAGCAGCATTGACGTTGAGATCTTGCCGGAAATTGACTGGGTACAGCACAGCCTTGAAGGTTTAAAGCCGGTGCGTGCGGGGCGTTTTTTTGTCCATGGTAGCCATGACCGCCCCAAAATTGCCGCCAATGATATTGCGGTTGAGATTGACGCCGGCCAAGCTTTTGGCACTGGCCATCATGGCACAACCGCCGGTTGCCTTGAAATGATTGGCATTGTCATGCGCAATGAACGCCCAACCAATATCCTCGATCTTGGTACCGGTAGCGGTGTATTGGCCATTGCTATGGCAAAGCTTTACCCCGTTGATATTGTTGCAAGTGATATTGATCCGATTGCCACCAAAGTTGCCAAGGAAAATATTAAATTAAACGGCGTTGCATCGCGCATTGATGCGGTAACGGCCGCTGGCTTTCACCACCGTGAATTATTAATGCGCGCCCCTTTTGATTTGATTGTTGCTAATATTCTTGCCCGCCCGTTAATGATGTTAGCACCCAAAATGGCGCGCGCTTTAAAACCCCATGGCTCTATCATTTTATCGGGCATTTTAGATAGCCAGCGCGAGCGTGTTTTGGCAGCCTATCGCGCGCAAGGGCTTTATCACCAATCAACCTTTCACCGCAATGGTTGGGTAACACTTCATTTAAAGCGGTAATTTCTTTATCAAGCTCAAGTCCGAAAGCCAAATTTTTCAAGGTGTTAAATGTTCCAGTCTTTTGATGTTACAACCAATCCCGACAATGGCAAAGCACGGATCACCCTTTTGCGCAAAGAGATGAGCCGTTTGGGGCTTGATGGTTTTATTGTTCCGCGCGCTGACGAGCATCAGGGGGAATATGTGCCGCCGCGCGCCATGCGTCTTGCTTGGCTTACTGGTTTTACAGGTTCGGCTGGTAGCGCACTTATTTTGCAAGATAAGGCCTATATTTTTACCGATGGCCGTTACACTTTACAAGTTCGTCAACAAACCGATGGCACTGTTTTTGACTATGAAGATTTGGTATCTAACCCACCGTCAAAATGGTTACGTGAAAATGGCAAAGGTCTTACAATTGGTTTTGACCCTTGGTTAACCACGATTAATGGGGCGCGCAATTTACGGGATGCCATGGCAAAGGCGAACGGCAATTTGCATAGTGTCGATGATAATCTTGTTGATATGATTTGGGATGACCAACCAGAGCCGCCCCTTGGCCGTGTGACCATTCAACCGCTTTCCATGGCTGGCAAAGAAGCGGATATTAAACTGTTAGAAATGCAGCAAGATATTAAGCAACAGGCTTGCACTGCTTCACTTTTAACCGATCCATCTTCAATTGCATGGCTGTTTAATATTCGCGGGCGCGATGTATCCAATACGCCTTTGCCGCTCTCTTTTGCTTTCATACCTGCAATTGGCAAGCCCACCTTATTTATTGATCCAAGAAAGCTTGGGCAGGACGAAAAAACCTATCTTGAACAATTGTGCCATATGGTTGCCCCAAGCCATATGATTGAAACAATCTTAAAAAATATAGCTGGCAATCAAGCTATTTTTCTGGACCCACATTTATGTGCCGAAAAAATCCGCACCCTTGTTGAGGATGCAGGCGCTATGGTGATTGAGGGACAAGATCCGGCAAGATTACCAAGGGCGATTAAGAATGCTGTTGAGCTTGAGGGCGCAAGACGCGCCCATTTGCGCGATGGTGTCGCTTTGGTTAAGTTTTTTTCTTGGTTAAGCCGCCAAGATGCTGGTACACAAGATGAAATATCGGCAGCCACCAAACTTGAGGAAATCCGCACAAAAACCGCAGTTGAACATCACTCTAAACTTGAAGACCTTTCCTTTGATACAATATCGGGCGCAGGGGGCTAATGGTGCCATTATTCATTACCGCGTCAATACAAAAACCAACCGCAAGCTTGAACCACATGAATTATATCTCGTCGATTCGGGCGCGCAATATCGCGATGGTACCACCGATGTAACGCGTACCGTTGCAATTTGCGAAAAAGGCGGCAAGCCTAATGAGGAGCAAATACGCTGTTTCACATTGGTACTTAAAGGCATGATTAATATGTCATTAGCGCGTTTTCCAGCCCATTCACGCGGTGTTGACCTTGATATATTGGCGCGCATTGCTTTATGGAAAGCAGGGCTTGATTATAAGCATGGCACGGGACACGGCGTTGGCTCGTTCCTTTCTGTCCATGAAGGGCCGCAAAGCCTATCGCGTGCAGGTATGCAGGAGTTGATGGCTGGAATGATTATTTCTAATGAGCCTGGCTATTATCGTGAAGGCGCCTTTGGTATCCGCATTGAAAATTTGCTTATTGTGCAAGATGCGGAACCAATTGACGGCGGCGAAATTGCCATGCACAGCTTTGAAACCTTGACCCTTTGCCCAATTGATCAAAGCCTCATTAATGTAAGCATGCTAACCGATGAAGAGCGCCAATGGCTTAATAACTATCACGCAAAAATTTATGAAAAACTATCACCCTTTTTAAGTGGTGACGATTTAGACTTTTAAAAGCTACAACGTTGCGCTTGAGCGTTATTCCTGTGCAAAGGCAGCTGTAAGCTTTCGATACAACGCAGTAAATGCTTGGGGCAATCGGATCTTAGTTTGCAACTTCAGCGCGCATGATAATCAGATCGAAATGCTCGCTTCAGGCCTTAACGCTCAATCCATTTGGTGCGGCATGGCACTGACCCTTTGGATACCAGTATAATCGCCTCCACCAACCTCAACATAGCAGTATGGCGCATCAGCGAATTGGCTGCATATGCGATTTACATGCTGCTCAACGCCGCACATATGTCAATAAATGGCACGCTCGCTTAGCTTTGAAATCTCTTTCACTCAAATCGTGCATAAAATACCTATTTGACTTTTCTGACCTTGTTCAACTTGCCAAAGTGTCAAGAGGCAGTCCATCAAAAACTTTCACTCAACTGGATTTAATGCGACATGATGCATTGCCGAGGCATAATGGGAATCAAGCTTTCATCATGCAGTCGCTTCAAAATCGCCACTTTGCGATTGAGTGTGTATTAATACGGCCAGTTGCAAGTGCAATTACGCCTTCGCTCAATCCGGGCACGGTAAATAAACTCAGTCGACAATGATCTTATCAATCGATCAATTCAACCACAACATACATGCTGCAGCACATCAACGATAATAGCGAGTCTACATTTCATGCAATTATTGGTAAAATGCGCCAGAACTTAGCAGCACGGAAATTTGCAGCAATCACGCATTGCGTTTGCATTGCATGCAAGCCATAAACCGTCTCAGTTGGTAATGCTACCAATTTACCCTCGCGCAAATGCACGACAACTTGGCAAATAATATTGGGCGAGGCAGAAATAATCATAATAATGAAACTTTATCGAATGAATACATTTGTTTGTTTAAACATCAAATGAACAAGGAAAGACATAGGATTCTATAGCACAGAATAGCGCAATTTTTAAAGCCTGCTATTTAACAACCATATTTTTTATTGGCGCAAAACTATAGCGATGCAATTTTTCAACTGGCCCACGTTTTTCTAGTGCTTGACGGTGGGTAAGGGTTGCATAGCCAGCATGTTTTTCAAAGCCGTATTGCGGGTGTTGACTAGCAGCTAGCGTCATCATTTTATCGCGCATTTCTTTGGCAATAATGGATGCGGCGGCAATGGAAACCGAGCGCTGATCGCCTTTAACCCATGCATCGGCCGCGCAGGGCAAACCATCTGGTATATCGCGCCCATCAATTAAAATATAATCGGGCTGCACAGCAAGACCTAGGCAAGCGCGGCGCATGGCTGCAAGCGAAGCCGTGCGAATATCGCTTGCATCAATTGATGAAGCGCTTATCGCGCAAATACTTAACGATAAAGCCGTATCCATAATTTGATAATATAGCTTTTCTCGCTGTTTATGAGATAATTTTTTAGAATCATTAAGCCCATCAGGAATACTATCAGGGTTTAAAATAACGGCCGCCGCAACCACTGGCCCAGCTAATGGCCCGCGCCCTGCCTCATCGGTTCCTGCAACAAATTTTGCGCCATGGCGCATTAAACGCTGCTCACCAGAAAAATCCGGCCGCTTTGGAATATCAACAAAAAGTGGTAAGGATATGTTTTTTTTCGACATAATGTCTTGTGCCACTATGGCAAAAATTCTGCAAGCTTTTTGATGAAAGAGTGAAATAATCACCCAATTAGAGCAGATTTCGATCTGATTGGATCAGATCGGCGACACAACCCATTGCTTACACGCCATTTTTTGTCAGAAAACTGCTTCATACTTTTCGGAAAACGCTCTAAAAAAGAATTTTTATGAACCGCAAGCCAAGTGCTTAGTGTATAAGGCGTGCGTTTTATGCCGTCCTGCTCAATCATCATAAGATAGCTATCAGATGTTGTTTTAAAAACCAAACAATGAACCCATAACACACCTTGCAGGCCCAAAAAGAATTTTAAAAAAGCTGCAAAAAACTTATCGCCGATTTTAGCAACCCTTGCATGCCATTGGCCATGGATCGTGACCGATTTTAAGCTCGTTACAAATGCGTCAAACGCATCAATTTCATATAGCAACATAGATAAACTCCCCTTAAAATAAAGATAACTGCACGGGTGATTTTATCGGCGGTTCAAAATTTTCAAGGTTAAGCGGAACTTTGCGCTTGCCAATTTCTAATCTTTGACATGCGATAGCAAAGCGGCGCGCAACCAGCTCAGCAAAGGGGCCAGTTCCACGCATACGGCTTTGCCAATCGGCATCATAATCCTTACCACCGCGCATAGAACGCAAGATGGAAATTATCTTGCGATAGTGATTAGGATATTCGCGCAAAAGCCAATCTTTAAATAAGGGGGCGACCTCATAGGGTAAGCGCAGCATGACAAAATCAGCGTCGTGAACGCCTGCCTCTTTAGCTGCTTCCAATATATTTTCAATTTCATGATCATTTAAGCCCGGAATCACCGGCGCCACCAAAGTTGATACGGGAATATTAGCCTCATGCAATTGCTTAATCGTTGCAAGGCGGCGTTTGGGTATGGTAGCCCTTGGTTCCATAGCGCGTGAAAGCCTACTATCCAACGTGGTTAGCGAAATACAAACCCGCACGAGCCGTTTTTGGGCCATTTTTGCTAAAATATCTATATCACGTAAAATTAATGCCGATTTTGTTACAATGCTTAACGGATGATTAGCTTTGTTTAGCACAGCCAAAATCTCGCGCATGATTGCCCATTTTTTCTCAATTGGCTGATAAGGATCCGTATTGGTGCCAATTGCAATTATTTTAGGCTTATAACCTTGTTTTGATAATTCTTTTTCTAATAATTTTGCGGCATCTGGCTTGGCAAAAAGTTGCGTTTCAAAATCAACCCCAGCTGAAAGCCCCATATAGGAATGGCTAGGGCGCGCAAAACAATAAATACATCCATGCTCGCAGCCACGATAGGGATTGATTGAGCGCTCAAAGCCAAGGTCTGGCGAATTATTAGTGGTGATAATAGTGCGGGCTTTTTCAACCTGCACGGTGGTTTTTAACGGCGCTATTTCCTCGTCATTTTCCCAACCATCATCAAAGGCACAAACCGACTTATCCTCAAACCGACCCGCAGGATTAAGCCCTGCCCCGCGCCCTTTAATCAGCTTTTTTTCAAGGCGCATATTGCTATCATCAATTATATTATTAGCAAAAGCTTGACGACCATCGCCAAAGGCAGCTTCATCAGCTTTGGCAATATTTTCAGCAAGAGTGTGATTTATCCGAATTTTTAACATTGCACCACGACCAAAAAAACTTGTGCCAACTGGCAACAAGTAAAATCCTATCATTACCGCCTTAGCTAATAACCAATCCATTAGAGCGTTTTCCGAAAAGTGTGAAGCGGTTTTCGGATAAAAAACGCGCTGTAAACAATGGATTAGAGCGCCGATCTGATTCAATCAGATCGAAATGCGCTCTAAAGTGCTTTGGCTAAACCCAACCACCAATAATGCATTTTGAGAAATGATTAAATCTGTTCTCACCAATAACAAAACTAGCAAAATTTGAAGAACATATCAAGAACATTATTTGTATGGAAGTTTATTCCTTAAAATTTAAGTTTTTTAAATCACGTTTTATTGGTTGCCTCTTGCTATTGCCATTATACCTTTTTCACAATTGGCATTTTTAATAGAGGCAAATTGGTAATTGGAAAGGCAAAGAAGAGCCACAAAATATTGCGAAAGAAACCTCGAAAGGCGAGCGCCGCGAAATAGTCTGCAAGAATACGACACTTACGCAAATAAGCAAACCCTTAAGGTCAATGGTTCGCAAGAGCGCGGTGGCGAAAACTGCCAATAACCAACAATGTCTGCAGGCCAACAATGCGTTACACATTGAAATGGATGCCCTAGGCATTGATATCTGTGCCATAGGCAGTGCAAAACCCATTCGCCGCGTTAACACCATACATCATTTTGGCACTGCAACGAATAGTGCGCAAACAGATCCGCGATCATTTATAAGAGGTGGTCAATTATCAAAAGCGGATATCAAAGCCAGTGGCTATTGGAAACGCGGCGTGACATCAAGCATGTTTGATGAAAAGCGCATGGCCGATTAATTAGATCAAAGCCTATTATTTAGATATTGCAAGCCAAGGAAAAGATTTGGAACAAATTGACGAGTTTGACCTAAAAATATAAGAGACAAACACAATGTTACATTGCTATAATACCAGATAAAAATAAACCTTAAAAAAACACCAACAATTTTAGGAAATATCATGAGTCAAGGAAACGATACCTTACCACTTATCGAACGGATACGTCACGAAACCAAGCGCCGCACCTTGACGGTTGAAAAAATTGAAGATGTAACCCCTTTGATGCGACGCATTTTTGTGGGTGGGGATGATCTTGCAGGTTTTGTTTCTGCTGCCCCTGATGATCATATCAAATTATTCTTCGGCGAAAATGAAGAAAACCAGAAAAGCCGTGAATATACGCCGCGTTTTTATGATGAAAAGGCCAATTTATTGGCAATTGATTTTGTTTTGCATGATGCAGGCCCTGCCAGCAGCTTTGCTTTGAACGCAAAGCAAGGCGATAAGCTGGTCGTTGGCGGCCCGCGTGGTTCAGCAGTGATTAGCGGCAATATTAACGAGTGGGTGCTTATTGGCGATGAAACTGCCCTGCCAGCCATTGGTCGACGTATTGAGGAGGCTGATGCGGGAACAAAAATAACGCTTGTGGCAAGTGTTGCTAATGCCAAGGAAATCCAGACATTTGATACCAAAGCCGATATAACCTATCATTGGATCTATCGCCCGATTGAACTTGCCGATGAGCCTAAATTTTTATTGGAAAAAGTCAAGCAGCTTACCTTGCAAGAGCGAACCTTTATTTGGATTGCAACCGAGGCGAAAGTTGCCCGCCATTTGCGCATGTTTTTCAATACAGGCGCCAAAGACCTCTTAGCTGGATAAAGGCAGCAGGTTATTGGATAAAAGGCTTTGCTAATTCTAAGGAAAAATTCGACTAGAGCGTTTTCGAAAAGTTGACCGCAGCGGTTTTCGGATAAACTTCCCCTTTTAGACAATAATAGAGCGCATTTTCAATGGATCGTTTGGCAAAAACTGCAGTAAACCTATTTACCGCATTCTGAAACCAGCCAATTTTCGAAATCGCTCTAATACCTAACGTACGATAACCTTGGCACCCGTGCGCACGCGGGCAAAAAGATCAATCACATCGGGATTGGCCATGCGGATACAGCCAGCCGATACGGATTTACCAATGCTTGAGGGTTGATTGGTCCCATGAATGCGGTAATAGGTATCAACATTATTTTGGTAAAGATAAAGGGCGCGCGCGCCTAATGGATTAGTGAGGCCACCATCAACACCATTTTCATATTTTTTATATTTTTGCGGGGCGCGTGCTATCATATCCTTGGTTGGAATCCAACGCGGCCATTTGCGTTTTACTTTAAGCTCAGCTTCGCCTTGGAAGCCAAGACCAGCTGCCCCAACACTGACACCGTAACGAATAGCTTTGCCCTTGCCAGCGATAAAATAAAGATAATGGTTAGCAGGATCGACAATGATTGTCCCTGGTGCTTCGCGCGATGGATAAGCAACAACACTACGCTGAAATTTTTCAGGAATAACACCATTGGGAATTGGCTTGATTTTAAAAGGCTCATCCCTATCAGGGCCGTAACGCTCATCAAGCGATCGATTGCCTTCAACAAAATTTTGTGGCTTGATCATCTTCGCACCAGCTTGCTGGTCATTTCCAGTTGTTGTACCAGTTGTCGTACATGCGCCCAAGCCAATGGCTAATACACCTAAAAAAAGCGTGCGAGAAAAAACAGACCGTAATGGTCGTAACCCAATGCTATTATGCATTTTTTGTTCCTTAATTATTAAGTCAATCCATACGCAAATCATTTATTTCTAAATGTGCATAAAGCAGCTTTAAAAAAAGATAAAGCCCAAAAAAACAATTTTATCAACTATTGTAACAAATTTTAATAAAACGACAATTTTATCTCAATACTCATGAAGCAATAGGAATAATATCTAAACCTCGCCTTCACCAAAGCATAACCATTTTAGAGCCGCAATTTTCCATTTGGGCGAAAAGGACACAATTATATTTTAATACTATTATTAAAATAAATGATCCAAAACCATATTGCGAAAGAAACAATTATCACTTTATGCGGCTGATGTGCTGTTTGATCTCTGCCTAATTGATCTCCAGCTGATTTTACATCTTCATTTGAAATAATCCTATGGATTTTATGCAAACATAATGAAAATCTAATTTTAAGTGGATTTTTGAAAAAAAAATTAAAAAAAAGCAAAAAAAAAATTTGAGTCTTTTCAGAAGCATGACTCATTGCGTACCGATTTTGCGAGTATTTGCAGCTAAGTGGGGCTTGTTTTTACGTGCCTACTCTGATTCTTATATTAACCATAATTACATAATTGATTCGTATAATGAATCTCTTGAAGTAATTGGCAGTGCGATCAAAATTTTTTAAAGTGCAAATCTGTAGGGGATAGAATGAACAACCAACATGTTGCTGTGCTTATGGGTGGTTTTTCATCCGAGCGGCCAGTTAGCCTGTCATCAGGCAATGCTTGTGCAGATGCGCTTGAAGCGCTTGGGCTTCGCGTGACACGCCTCGATGTTGATCGCAATATTGCTGATCGCCTTGCGCAATTACGTCCAGATATTGCATTCAATGCCCTTCACGGTCCTTTTGGCGAAGATGGTACTATTCAAGGCATTTTAGAATTCTTACAAATCCCTTATACCCATTCAGGTGTCTTGGCTTCAGCCTTGGCAATGGATAAAGCCCGCGCCAAAATCATTGCTGGTGCAGCTGGGGTGCAAATAGCGCCCTCCTGTGTTATGGATCGCCATGATATTGGCGATATACATCCTATGGCGCCACCTTATGTCGTAAAGCCCGTTAAAGAAGGTTCAAGCTTTGGCGTCGTCATTGTCTTGGAAGGGCAAAACACCCCGCCAGCATCTTTAAGCGCTCCCGAATGGCCCTATGGTGATGAAGTTATTGTTGAGCAATATATAGCAGGGCGCGAATTTACCTGCGGCGTTTTAGGTGATCGCGTGCTTGATGTGTGCGAAATTGTGCCTAATGCTAGTTATAAATTCTATGATTATGATGCAAAATATGCACAAGGGGGATCAATTCACGTTTGTCCTGCTGAAATTTCATCAAATATTTACCTAAATATACAAAGAATGGCATTACTAGCCCATCAGGCAATTGGTTGTCGTGGGGTCAGTCGTTCCGATTTTCGTTTTGATGAAAAAACAGGTGATCTCATCTGGCTTGAAGTCAATACCCAGCCCGGTATGACGCCAACTTCCCTAGTTCCCGATATGGCTAAAGTTTCTGGTCTTACATTTAGTGATCTGGTAAAATGGATCGTGGAGGATGCATCGTGCATGCGCTAAACAGCAATATGAAGCAAAACTTGAAGACAATAGCTAAAAACCGTGCAATCAAGTTTTCACGGCGCATTAAGGGCGTTGTTTCGCGTTTTACTTCTGGACATATTGTTATCCCACGTCATAGCGGCTCCTATGCTGTTTTAGCGCTTTTAAGCGCGACAATCCTTTATGGTACTTATGCTGGCAATCATAGTGATGATGCTATTAAGCTTGCCACTTCTTCGCTTGGATTTGCGGTTGAAAAAGTTGATGTAAAGGGCAATTATTTTACCTCCGAAATCGATGTGTTGGGGGCAATCGGTCTTGATGGTGATACCTCAATCATCGGTTATGATGTTGATAAAGTGCGTGATAATTTGAAAGCTCTTCCTTGGGTTGAAGAGCTGTAACTGTACAAAAAATCTATCCTGACCGGCTTAATGTTTCCCTTGTTGAACATAAACCTATGGCGCTTTGGCAGCATAATGGTGAAGTAGATATTGTCGATTACGAGGGCAAAGTTATTATTCCTTATCGCGCAGGCTTTAGCCGTCATTTGCCGCTGATTGTCGGCAGTGGGGCGCATAATAATGCGCATGCTTTCTTAAGCAGCATGGATCAGTTTCCAAAAATCAAGGATCGAGTGCGCGCCTATATTCGTGTTGGTAATAGGCGTTGGGATATAGTGCTTGATAACGGCATTCGAGTGAAGCTTCCCGAAGAAAATTTTGAAAAGCGCTTAACTGACATGCTTGATATGGATGAAAAAAACGGCCTTTTGTCTCGTGACATTTTAAGTGTTGATTTACGCCTTGATGATCGTGTGACTGTGGCGCTAACCGATGATGCGTTAAAGCGGCGTAATGACACCGTTAAAGAACTAGAAAAGCGTGAAAAAGCACGCAAAGCGGGGCGCGCATGAGTTTTATTGGTCATTTAAACGGTTCATCATCGCGTAAAACCCGTCTTTTAACCGTGCTTGACGTTGGTTCAAGTAAAATTGTCTGTATTATTGCCCGCCTTCGCCCCTTAGTGCAGAGCGAATATTTACATGGTCGCACCCATAGTATGGAAGTGCTTGGCTTTGGTGTGCAGCAATCGCAAGGTGTAAAGGCTGGTATTATCGTTGATATGGCGAAGGCTGAAACGGCAATTCGTCTTGCCGTTGATAGTGCAGAGCGTATGGCCGGTCTTATTGTTGATTCGGTTATTGTCAACTTTTCTGCTGGTAAGCTTAAAAGCACGCAAGTCAATGCCCAAATAGATGTTAATGGCAAGGTTGATGTGTGTGACGTGCGCCGCGTTCTTGCCGAATGCTCGAGATCGGCATTTGATCTTGACCGTTATATTATTCACTCTTTACCCGGTAACTTTAGCCTTGATGGGGAAACTGGCATTTCTGATCCGCGCGACATGATGGGCCACAAATTGGGCAGCGAGATGCATATTGTTACCGCTGAAAGTGCGCCTTTACGCAATTTGGAGCATTGTATCAATCGCGCCCATTTAAGCGTTGAAACCGTGGTTGCAACCCCTTATGCAAGTGGCCTTGCAGTATTGGTAGGGGATGAACCACGCCTTGGTACCACTTGTATCGATATTGGCGCAGGCACGACAACAATTGCAATTTTTAGTGAAGGGCGTTTTGTCTATACGGATATGCTACCAGTTGGTGCCATCATCACCCTGTTTGCTCGGGCTTTACCACCGGTAGAAAGGCAGGATTGTATGCTGGCTCCGCCCTTTCTGTAGTCGGACCGGCCCTGATTCATTCCCCAATGAGTGATGTTGGCCAAGGGCGGTCTTCCCCAATATCCCCGGCATTTTATCCGTATCATTCCGGCCCGGTGGAAGAATTCTGGAGCTTCGGATAAACTTCCCATTCGGTTTTTAGTTGGTTGGAAAACGTTATCCTTTGGCGGGGTCACAATTAGGTATTGCTGAAGTTGGTCGTCACATCCTTAAAGGGCGACTGCGTGTTGGCGACCCTTGGCTGGCCTAAAGTTTACGAGGGCAAATTTTTCCTTTGGTTTTCTTTTATCCCAAAAGGCAGTAGAAGAATATAAGGTTCAAGCATCACCTAGCAATTCTGGTCCATGGGCATTTCCCCCGTTGGGCATTCTTAAACGGGATTGCCGGGTGGCTTAAAAAACATGCGGGTTAAAAAGAATTTATTTTGGGTTTTTGTGTTGGAATTGAAATTGAAGTTTTGGAATGCTTTGTTCAATTTTAGGATAAAATACATTGGGCTTCGGTTGAATGTGGAAATAAAATTGGTTTTAAAAGACCTGATATTTTAATTAAAGCCAGTTACGTTTTTTGTTGGCGGGGCGGCCAATGCCGTTAAAAATGATCTCCTGAAGGGTTAAGTTTTTGTTGCCAATACCATCCAAACCCCTTGCTATGTCCGGGTGAAAAGGTTTTCAACGCGCTTCTGTCACTAAAAGGTTGGTGTGGTGCACCCCAAGTGGGCCAATCAACTGAAAATTCTTGTGAAAGGGTGCAATTTCTTTTTTTTTGGCGCGGTTGGGTGGCGCACGGTACTGGCCCATTTTCCCGCTGCCCGTGAAAAAGGCCTATTAACTGTTGGTGTTGTAAACCATTTTTTAAGGAAGGCCAACGCAGCGAAACTGGTATTGAAAGAACTGCAAAAAAGCGTTGATACGCTGATTGTTATTCCCAACCAAAACCTTTTTCCCATTGAAGTAAAGACCACTTTTGCCGATGCCTTTGCCGGGCGAAAGTGCTTTATTCTGGTGTTGCTTCGATTACCGACTTGATGATCCGTAAAGGTCTTATCAATCTTGCCCCGATGTGGCCTCGGTCATTGATATGGGTGCTTAAGGTTCCGGCGGCTTTGGCCCGGGGCGTGCTTTAGCTGCTGCTGAAGCTGCCATTGCCAATCCATTGCTTGATGAAACTTTCGGGTGTCTGGTCTTCTGTTTCTGTTTCCGGTGGCTGATCTTCTGTTTGGGGGCGGCCGTTAACCCCGCATCAAAGGAAGAAGTGGATGCCGATGCCAATATTATCTTTGGTGCCATCAATGATGAAGCGCTTGAGGGTATTATTCGCGTTTCTGTTGTTGCAACAGGTATTGACCGCGCCGCTGCCGAAGCTGGCCTACCACTTGAAAATACAACGACGGTAACTTAAAAAGTCTGAGCCGGCTCGTCCCCAAGACCCGGTTACCCAGACAAGCTTTCTGTGATTGAAGCATTGGAAGAGGAAATGGCCTCTCCTATGGATGGATTTCGCCCAAAAAAATTTTGCCTGCCCGCCTGTTCCCCGTGTTTGGGGCCAAATATAACGAGGCCATTTGGCTTAAACTTTATTCATGCGATGGAACCAAGCGCGCGCCGAACCTCGGTTAGCCCTGTCAAAACGTGTCCCTCAGGCCTTGGGGTCAAAACCCCAAACCATGGGTCAAAGGCTTGGGGAGGTCGCCCCCGAAACCAGGACCAAACGTTTACCCCGCGCCGTCCTGGGTAATTGCGTCCACCAACAACGCCCTGAAGCAGCAAGCGAAGAAAAGGTTAAAATTCCAGCATTCTTGCGTCGTCAGGCTAACTAATGCCCCTTTCGGCTTTTGGTTTTTGCGATATTAAATAAACATCACATGGTCTGTTGATCCTAACAAGAATATGCGGATTGATAATACAAACATGCTTTTATGTTTTGCAAAATTTGCAAAAAAAGCAGCCACCCATTTCCTTTCTTATGGCTTCCAGTTTTTTTTTGACCAAAGAAACTAATTATGTCTTGCTTAGTAATGGCAACTGCTAGAGCATTTGAAAGTGTAAGGGTTTTGACAAAGTTTTTAAACAGGAATAGGCCCGATCTAGCAATCCAGATCAGGTCCTAACAATCAGAATATAAGGACCAAGCTATATTGGTTTGTGACTTAGTTCAACCGAGTATTTTCTGGCAACTGGTTTGGGTTTCTTAATCACCGTCAAAATCTGCCTTTTCCTTTCCGACAGATGATCGACATCCATCACCGACGCCGGGCGCTAACAGTCAATACCTTTGACTTTCAATTCAATAGCGAGTCGCTCAACCAGAATTACCCTGCATATCAGGCTCAAACGCGAAAATCAGATCCGGCGGCAGAAAGAAGCGGTTAACACCGCATTTGCTTAAACCACCGTAAACGTGGTTAAGCCATTTCATGGCAATTGGTTTCATAATGGCACCACCAAAACCGGACAACATCATTAGTGTGCCAATTACATATTGGTGAAACTTATTCCACTTCCCAACTTCGTGTTGCGCGGCATGCGCGTAATAAATATTGTTGATCAAGGTCAATTTTGCAGAAACATGCTTCACACCTTTAACATCGGCTTCAAGGCCTTTTCTTGCCACAATGATGGTTTGCAAATCTTGGCGCGCAACATCAAGGCCAGCATCGGCCTGCTCTTTGGCGGCGGTTGCTTGGTCGAGGGCGGCACGCGCATTATCGGCATCACTTTGGGTGGAAACGCCGCGCTCGCTCAATGGTTCAATCCGTTTCCAGTTCAATTCAGCCTTATGAAGACCTGCTTGTGTACTGGCTATTTGCGCCTCTGCCGATAAAATTTTGGCATTGGCTGATTTTTCCTGTTGGAAGGAATTAGCAAGAGCTGCTTTTTTAGATGCCAATATTGCTTCAGCTTGCTCTAATTTTTGCTTATAAATAAGGTCGTCAATTCGAATGAGCAATTGCCCTTCCTTGACCTTTTCATAATCTTTAACCAATACTTGGGCAATATTGCCGGTTACTTGCGGGCTTAGAACTGTAACAAAACCGCGAATATAAGCATTATCGGTTGTTTCCACGACTGAAGCAAAGGGCGGCAACCGCCAAGCATATAAAATGCCAAGCCCACCGGCAATACCTGCAACAGCTGCGACAATCGATGCTTTTGATCTAAGAAATGTAATCATATTTCAATCTCTAATTTTCCCAAACTTTTCAAATTTTTAATTTTGTGGCTTTTGAAATTTCGAACTTTTTCATCATAATGGGATGTTTCTCCCTTTATCCAAATACCGTTTTTAAAACTTTTTTTGAAAAAGTAAACGGTTTTTGGACCCCAAGTCAAACAAATTCCATATCGATAATAAACAAAAACGGAAAAATTTCTTCCATTGGTTTTGGGGTTATTGCCTCATATTTGTTTTTTGTTTTTGGGTGGGCTACCCTTAGCCTTTCCTAAATTGACAAAAAAGGTAATAAGGGCCGAATAAATTAAAACACACCCAGGGCAAATATTGGCTTCGTTGCTTGTTTTAAATTCAAAGGATTTTTTCAACCTCGTTGGCAAACTTAAAGGAGGCCTGGAAAGGCTCAAATTTCAAACCAAACCCAAAAGCTGGGTTAAAAACAAAAAAAAACCACCCCAATAAATAAAATATTTTTTTGGCAGGGTCCGTGAACCTTTAAACGTGGCGGCAAAAAAGCCCCTCCCCACCATTAAACGCTCAATAATTTGTTCGGCCTTTGGTTAAATTGGTTGCCCGGACTTAGCCCGGAAAAACAAAAGGATAACGGCATGGAAAAATCTTCTCTTCCCGGTTTAAGAAAAAAGGCGCAAATAAGCCCCGCAATCGTTTAAAATAACGCTAAAAGGGATTAATTTTATTGGCAAACCGAAATTAAAAAAATTTCCCGGGTTCCCGGAAGGAAAAGCGAAAAATAATAAAATAACCCAATTACCTTTTAAAAAACCAAAATCAATAAGGTTTTCGATTTAACTCATAATGAAAACAATAAAAATACCAGAAAAAAACAAACCCACCATCCGTGCCCACCGGGCCCAACCGGCATCCTGCGATCCGGGCCAATACAAAAAGGGATGACAAATTCAGGTTTCTCAATAACTTTGGGCGCGGCAGGCGTTAAACCAAAAAAATAACCCCCCCCAATTATTCAAATTTCCGCCCATTAAGCCATGCAACCACCCAAATCCTTGGGTGGCGTAAATTTCGCACAATGGCATATTAAGCGCATTCATGATTGGGCAGCCCTATTGGCTTTTCGCCGGTAAAAACCCCAAAAGGCCCCGATGACGGGGGTTTACCCCAAAAAAGCGACCACCATCCCCGCAAATCGACAAAAGATGCAATGAA